>CAJVQA010010545.1:0-11311 GCA_910591915.1 Cetraspora pellucida | reverse complement strand
TTTATATATTATAAGGTTATACAATTATTAGATTATATAGTATATAGTATAATATTTATTATATATTATATAATATACTATAAATTATATAGTATCAGCTACATGTAGCTGCAGCTATATATAATTTTTCCTATTTTTTTTATATTATAAATATATTTATTATATAGCTAAAATATTTTAATTATAAAAAGACGTAGCAATCTAGTAAAGTAGTTAGGTTATTAACTCTTAAGTGACAGATCTAGAGCTCAAATTCCATGGATGATGAATTTTGAAAAATATATTTGTGTTATAATAACTGTTTCTGTCAATCAGTTGGATTAGTATATCTATAACCTTCAGTTGTACTATTTTAAATAGAAGCTTGGAATATTTATGCAAAATGTAATATTATACTTATATAGAGAAATATTAATAACTAGTATTGCATAAGACTTTAGTACAAATTTATGATAAAACTACTAGGCATAAAAAGTAAAAAAACTGAAAAGTTGAAAATCTACTTGGAAATCCTAAGTAAGGAGATAGTACAAAACTTTTAATAATATTGTCAGACTAATGAAAGTCTAAAAACACCCCAAAAGAGATAGGCAGATAAATCAAATAGCAAGATATGCAGAAGAGCTTATGACTAACTAGGCTGCCAAAATTATCAGACAAAAAGAATACTAAAGTATATTATACTGAGCTATCTGAATTGAAAGTCTAAGGAGTTTTGTTAGTTCTAAGTAGCAGTTAGTAGAAAATGATGAAGAAAATATTAGAAAGATGAATACTAGGATTTTGAGTGAACCTTACAAGAGTATAGCAGTTTAATAATTAGCTCTAACTACAAGTGATGGTTTAGGCCAAAGTGATATTAGGTGAGCTATAAGTATAAGATACAGAATGCACTAGTAAGTTTAGTACAAAGTTAAGTATAACTTAGTAACTATGGCATATCTTCATTAGTCATTGATAAAATATAGTAGATACAGAATTAAAATATTTAAATAAAGAACCTACAGTTAGGTTCTAGATATAGCAACTAGTGTAAAATCTTCAAGTAAACTACTTAAATTAGACAATAACTAAAGTTGTATAATTGGCTAGTTGTATACTCTTTATATAATTGCCTTAGTATATGTTATGTTAACAAATGCTAACCAATATATATTATTAATAAAATTCTGAGTCAGATATACTTATCTTAATATTTTTTTTTTTTTAAACTTAAGCAGTCATGCTAGTACTTTATTAAGATTCTTGAAATTACTTTTGCAATTATATAGATTTACCTAACTACTAAGTCTAGCATCATCCAACCACCCATAGGATATCTAAGTGCAATTTGTCACACTACTTTCAACAGAAGTAGACTATTTGTCTAATTACTTAAAGTTTGTAGTGAAAGTGTTTTCTCCCTTCTATGACAAGTCCTAACATTGTTTTCCTAGTTTCTTTGTTAATTCTATCTTTTCTCTCTTTTGCTTGTTTCTTTTCTTCTTCAATCTTTTGCTAATTTGCCTTTTCTTTCTTTTTTGGATTCTTCTTTTTTCCCTTCTTTTTCTTTATTTTGATTGTTATAACTTCTTTCTTCTCCTATTTATTGATCTTTTTATACTATATTCTTCAGACTTATTTATAGAACATGTTCCATTCTGTCTTTGCTACTGTTTTTATAAACTTCTGTCTTGCTTTTGTATTTAGAAGCTATGTTAATCTGTCTTGTGTTTTTTTTAGGATCAGGCTTTTGATTAATGCTTCTCTCATCTCTATCTCTTCTGCTTCACTTTTTCCAAAGAGTGCTAGATATAGAACATATAGCTGAATATGAGTTTTTTCTTCTTCCTTCAACCCTTTCTAGGCTGTTGCAATGGCTACTTTTTGAATTCATTTTTACAAGCTCTGTTGTCCTTTGCATGATGCTAAATATGCTTGTGTTTCTTTAACTTTATCTTGATATACTTGGCATTCCATTGTTGTGTATATGTCTGATCTTCTTTTATTAAGTTCTTCTAGAATCAGAAGTTTATCTATTATACACTTTATAAGTGCACATCTTCTTGTACTACCTCTTCTTGTTGTGCAATGCACTCTTTTAATCATTTTTAACCTTTTTCAGAATTGTGTCCAGTTATAAATTATGACTTCTGTTTTCAGTTCTAACTTTCTGATTGCATTTGTTTCTTTCCATTCTGCTTCTAATCTTGCATTTGTTATCAATTTGCATAACAATCTTGCAGGTATGTCAGTTTATTTGTTTTCCTACTCTAGGCAGTACTTTATCTCTTCGCAACTAACTTTCTCTATTTATATTACTTTTTTACTTATTGTTCCCTTCTTTGCAAGACTATCAGCTTTGTCATTTCATTTGTTTTTGCTATGCTAACTCTGTTTGTATACTTTTTGTATTAATAAGCTCTATAATCTTTATTATCCATATCATGTTTTTTTTCTTAAAGATTTTCATTCTATCTATTTGCTCTAAACCTCTGCCAATGTTTCTAATCATAGCATTACTGTTTGTGTATATTTTTACTTGTTTTTCTCTTAATATTGTTAGAATTGCTGCCCATATTGCTATTAATTTTGCTATTGTTGATGTCATTCATCTTTCTAAACCTAATGATGTTTTTTCTTTTGGCCACTCTTGCATCTCATTTGTTTGAACTCATTCTATCCCCATACTACTGCCTTGTGTTTCTTCTTTGTTCTTTATATTTGTAGCACCATCTGTATATATAATATATTTGTCTTTGTTTCTTGATAGGTTTCTTTTTAGCATCTTTAAAATTTCCTGTTTGACATTCTTATCTAGTTTTTGTCTCTTGATTATCTCTATTTCTAACTCTTTAACCATTTTTAGACCTTCAAGTTTCTGCTTACTGTTTTTTAAACTTTCTGTTTTAGTTTTTCCTGTCAACTGGTTTATAAATATCTTGATTTTGCTGTTCTTCTTTTCTATCGATGTGTCAGGAATTACTTTAATCTTGTTGTTTATTCTTATCTATTGCCAGAAACTGTCTTCTTTCTGTTCTTCTTCTTCTGTGCATCTATTACACCTGCTAATTTCTGTTGCTATTTCATTTTTCTTACTTTGCATTTGCCAATGCTCTAATAGAACCTTTTTCTTTTTTTTTTTTATTATCTTTTCTAATTGTCTATCTCCTTGTATACTGTATACTATTCACTCTTTTCTTCTTTTGTCTTTTGACATAGTCCTCTATACCATCTTCATTGCTTGGATATTATGTCTGTTTGTCTTAAAATGTTCTTTGATTCTCCTATTTGTTGGCTCTTCGAGCACTTTGAACTCTATTTTTTTAAACTATTTTGCTTTTTTTCCTTTACTTAAATGTTTACAAAAGTTTTTAAATTGTTACTATGTGATCAGTTTCTTCTCTTATATATCAATCAATTGGTTTAGGTAAATTAGACCTGCTTCATTTATCTCTATTCTGCTTTTTTTCTACAATTGTATTTTTAACAGTTCTCATATTTTAGTATCATATCCAAATATTCTCCATAAGTTACTTTTCATTCTTATACTTATTTCTAATTCTTTTGCTTTTATTATTATCAAACATGCTAAGTTGTTCTTCCACTATACTTTACTAGCTGGTATTTCTTCTAATTTCCAAACATCTTCTGTCAAACCTGCTCTTTGACAGTCTTATATTATTCTTAGCTTCGTTAACTAACCTAGGCTGTCTTGTCTGTTCAATCTTAACAGTAAGCCACTTACTTGTTTTATTACTAGCTCTTGTTATAATGTTCTATACTCACCAAGATCCTTATATTCTATTATGCAATTTTTTACTGTTCTTTGCAAATTACTTTTTTGCTTTGCTAAACATATTATTGGTTAATATATTTTATATATTCTCTTTTCTGAGATTTTAGTCAACTGGAGCATGTAACTTAGTTTTGGGATTATTACTATATTGTTTATATATGTGATCTAGCTTGTTATTATCCTTTTGTATTTGAGATCTTTTATCATCTAATTGACTATTTCTTTAGCTTTTTTTTTAAGTAATACTTCTCACATTCTGTTGTTCAGCCATATTCCAAGTGATCAAACAATTTTGTTTCTTGGTTCTTCTCTTACATTGCTTTTGCCAAAGGCTATTTCTCTCTCTTCTTTTTTAACTTTTGTATTCATTACTAGCAGCTTTGATTTTGATCTATTAATCTCTATATTATTTATCTTGAAGAACTCTTTAGCTACTTCTAGGATCTTTAATAACTGGTATTTGCTGTTTGCAATTCATGTTGTGTCATCTGTATATGCAATTGCTATTTGGTGAAACTTTGTAACATTATTGCATTGTGTCTCTTCTTTAATTTCTTGCTCAACTGTATATTCTAGACTTTTATCTTCTTGTACTCTTTCTAACAATGGATTATAGAAGAGGCATTATATTAATAGTAATATTACTTCATCTTGATCTATTCCGTCTCCTGCTGTTACTTCTTCCATTAAGCCATAAGCTGTAATTATCCTTAGTTGTCTTTTATGAAAAAGGTTTAAGATGTATTTTATTATTTTTCTAGGAATTTTGACTCTTTGCAATACTATTTTAAGACTTGAGTAGGACTGAATCAAATGCCTTCTTCATATTTTGTAAGAGTATCTATACTTCTTTATTTTTTTTTTTTGTCTTCTCCATTATCATATTAAGAATAGTTACTAGCTGCTTCATTGAATTTCCTGGTAGACCTGTGTAGTTTGGTCCTCTAAGCACTTTTCTTTTCATGTACACCTTGGCAAGCTTCTTTGTTATCATCTTTGTTATTACTTTCCTAAATGTTTTGATCAGAGCTATTAGGCAAATATTGTTTAAGCTATATTCCCACTCTATATCTTTTGGTATTGGATAAACTTGTGCAATTTTTCACTTGGTTGGTATCTTTCCTCTCTCCAAACAAAGATCTGCAAAGGCTCTAAAGACTTCTTGTGTTTTCTTTTCTGTTCATTTAATTAGTATGTAGCTTATACTAGATATGACTAAAGCTGTTTCTATTTTAAGTTCTCTTAGTACTTCTTTCTAATCTTTTTCCTTGATAATATTTTCTAATTCTATATACTATTCCTCTTTAATACGTTTCTGTAGCTTGTGAACTTCTTTTCACCTTTCTGACATTTCATCTAGTTTTGCACCTCTTGTTCTAAATTGTTTTTTATAATGTTCTGTTACACCAATATTCACTAACTCTGGTTTTACTGTTAAGTTTGTCAATTCATCTTCTTGTTCAATGAATCTGTCAAGTGTTATCTTTTTGTAAGGCTTGTTTAACAGACTGGCTATCATTTTTTCTTGATCTGTTTTAATTATTTCATATCTTTTGTCTATGTTTTTTCTATTTGTTTTCTTTGATCTTGTTCCTATTTTTTCTCTTTTTCTCTTGTAGTAGTTTCTGCCAACCTTTCATGTCTTTTATTCAGGTGCTTGCCCATTGTCTGTGTAATTTGGGCAGCCTTGCCTCTTCTTTTCCTTCTATTATTCATAGTTTTTTATTTATTTCTGTTCTTTCCTTTTTTATTACTTCTTGATCTTCTTTTGTTTTTGCCTATTTAATTAGTCTTTGCAGTTCTACAATGTTCTTTTCTTAGTATTGCTTTTTTTGATTGTTTCTTCTATTTGTCAATGTATTGTATATCTTTTTCTTTAGCAGATGTTTACTAGCTGCTATAATGATTGCTTCTTCTAATACATCCCATATGCTGTTTATATTATTTGTTTCTTTCTTTTAAATGTTCTTTAATACCTTCTTGACTTCTAACTGTTTCTGCAGCTCTTGTGTATACTTTTCTCAGTTCTCTTCTTTTGCTTGGTCATATAGATATACTGTTCTCAATTGTCTTTTTCTTTTGATTTTAGCTTTGCTATTTCTTAACATTATATGTTTAATCCATATTTCTGTTTTTACTATTTTATAATCACTTTCAGTAATTCCCTCTGTATCTTTAATTTCTGCCTTCTGTAGATCTAAGGCCAGTTCCTCCAATACCTATATATAATCAATTCTTGTTGCTGCTTCTCCATTTAACTATGTAAATTCTTGACTTGTTGAATGCATATGTCTGTAACTATCACTAAAGTTCTGCTTTTTTATCTAATTAAAGATTGGCAGTCTTTTGAAGTTTGCTGCTTGTAGGTATTGTCTATCCAATATATTATTTGCTGTATGATTGAAATTACCAAAATAACTATTTGTGTTTGTCTTCCCTTCTTGGTGACTATTTCTACAATTTATTGCTGAATGTTTTTCTCTACTGCCTTGTTACTTGGTAGTATTGTTACAAAGTAAATTTTAGCATAGTATATTATATAGTAGTATTAGTAATTATATATTTATTTATTATTGTATTTTATATTATATTTATTATTAGTCATTAGTTAGTCGATAGTTATATTATATAGTAGATAGATAAAAGGATCTTAATTGGCTATTAGAAATGTGATACAGCTACATAACACTGAGTAACATCTGTGATGTTACTATTGTCTTACAAACCCCAAGTATTTCTGTACAAGTTTCATGTATCCTAGCACCAAATTACTGTGCCAAGTGCTGCAGTACAAGAATCCTAAGTATTCCTAACATGAACCCCAAGTGTTCTTGCATGAACCCCAAGTATTTCTGCACAAATCTCAAAGTGCCTTTGTACAGATCCAAGTGCCTAAACACAAGCCCCAAGTGTTTCAAACATGAATGACAAATCATATAAACAATATTCTCAGTTGCTTCTGCACAGTTCCTACTACCTCAAGCACAGTATTATTTAATGTTGTTTGAACCTTCACTATCCTAACTACAATGATATCTAATGTTGTTTGAATTCCTATTACCTTGAGTACAGTATCAAGTAATGTTGCTCAAATCCTTACTATCTCTGCTAGATAAAAAAATATATAAAGGGTAGCTTTTACTCTTTTTTGCCAATTCTAAGTTTCTATACTTCAACCTAGACCTTTCTACTTTTACTTCTAACTTGTAAAAGTAATATTCTCTCTCTAGGGTAATTCTTATAGGCAAGATTGTCACTATGTGTTTATTTAATAAAAGTTAATCTATATACTGTTACTATCTCAAACCGTTTGCCTGCTGCTGTATAATAAAATAAACTACTACACTTCCACTCTGTATATATTTGCAATAGTCAATCACTGTACTGGATAATCTTGTTACTTAGTTGTATTGTACTAAGAAGGCTACAACCCTGTAACAATATATAAGAAATCAGATTTAGTTGAATTAATTTTGATATTGTTTAAATTGTATAGTTGTTGTATATTATTAAGAATATATTAAAGAAACTTAGGATTTTCATTATACCAAACAGTATTATTTATAAAAGTCATAAAAGATATAGTTGTTGAAAAGGATAATATATTAAAAATAATATTGAGTAATATAGAAAAGATAATTTTAAGTAAATAGTTGTTATATTTATTATAAATATAAATAAGAATTGGATTATAATAGATTTTTTAAAATAGAAAAAAATATGTTTCACTTTGTTTAATACTTAATTTAATATGAACAAGTAATATAAGACTATATGTAGTAATTATTTTTACTTATTAGTCTGTATGTAGTAATAAGTTGAATTTCTTTAAAAGAAATATTAATTCTTTTACAAATATTCTATAATCAAGATATGGAGGCTTCATAGCAAAAGATAGTGATAGGCCAAAAAAATTTTTTCTGTAGTTTTTTAATATTGTGTTCTAAATGATTTAATTTTTGCAAAAATAAAGTTTTGTAAAAATTTTTTTTTAACCAATTACCACCTTTTGCTATAAAAACTCTCATATGTTAATTTTATCAAAGATTTTAAATATGTCTTGAAACATTATTCAAGCTTTTTTGTTAAAATGTTTGTAGTATTCAATAGTATTGTTAAGGATTTAAATAGAGATATATTAAAGAGTTTTTAGTAACAACAAAGTTAAGATTAGAGAGAAGTTTATTAAAGCTAATAATATAATCAAGTCTTTGTATAAAGATTTTAATAAAACATTTTTTTATTAGTTTTATAATTAAAATTGGATAAACTTGGTTAAGTATAAAGTTCTATAAAGATTTTTTTAAAATAAGAAAAATATTAGATATTTTCTAATCAGATAAAATTTTTTGAACTTGAAAACATTTGTCGATAAATAATTTAAGAGAATTTTAACTAGTAGGATTCACATATTTAATACGTTCATAATTAGTTTCAAGAAGATCTATAGCTTTTTGAAGAGAAAGATTTTAAATAGTACTTTGTTATTTATTATTGAAAATATTGTTAAATAAGTTTTGATAATATGTTTTAAGTTTAGAATGAGATTAGTATAGTTGGTAATTATCAGATATAGGTTAAATTTGTTAAAAAGGTTTTTTATTAAAGTATTTAGTAAAGTAAGTATAAGTAGTTTGTTTAATATAATCTTCTTTTGTTAATAAAGAATTATTTGTATTTTTTTTTTTGATATTAAGGTAATCTTTTTGATCTTTTGACTTTTATTAATTACTTATCAGTATGTAGTTTAATGAACTACTACAGGAGAGCATACAATTGGCTATATATGTAACTTTTCTATATTACCTATTTAAAAAGTCTGCCCAAAAGTTCTCTACCAATTGCTATATCTAATACTCCTGCTTGGATGTTCTATTTTAAACCCTCTGAATCTGTAACCTGTATTAACTTACTAGATCATACCCAGATGCCCAGATCATCATCTCAATCTTAAAACTAATTTATTCTCAAGATAAACCTCTCAGAGCCTTCTGTACCTATTTTTACAACTAACCTAGGTATCACTATGGCAGAACCAACACTCGCAATCAGGGCTAATCATTAAACCCCTATGCCCTTGTAGAGTTTACTTAGATCTTAGCATCTACTTTACAGCATAATTCTAGTACTTTAGTATACTCTTGCCTTTTCTTCTGCCTTTTTACCAAACTTTCAATTCAGATAGTCTGTGTAGAACTATAACTAGTCTATTGGTATATTGAGTTGGCCTGATATTCTTTTTTTTTAGTTTGTTTTAGTAGCCTGGTTGGTAGTATTTCTGAGACTCCCAACCTAAAGGTTTTTGCCTATCTGACTACTATGACCAGATATTAGACCTTGGTATCCATTTTGCCAGGCTAGCCTTTACAGATAGGCCATCAAAGATTTAGCTACCTTTCTACTTAGGTCTTCCTAAATGAACTTTTTGTTACCTAATTTCAATGAATTTACATGGCCACAAGGACTTATTTAGTATTTTCACTGTCCAATTTGTTGGTTTGCATTCCTCTGTATAACTTCAACATTGCACAGATGCTCTATGACCTGCCAGTTATGCTGGTGTGACCATTATTACAGGTATTCTAATCCAATTATTAATAACAGATGCCATAATACAAATATTATATAGGTGATTATCTAAATTTTTAGCATTAATAAGATTTGAACACCTAATCTATCACTTGATAGGTTGACAACCTGATTACTTCACTAGGTTGCCACACTCTAAAGAATTATTTGTTAGAAGCTTGTTAATATATATACTATTATATTTCTCAAAAATATCTTTAAAATTTTTTTTAGAATGTGATTAGAACATATTAGACTTTTTATACAAAGGTGTTTCAATCTGTTTTATTACTATGCCTATGTACTTTTATGTTGCCTACTTTTTTAAGAGTCATTTGAGCCTTTCTTTTACTTTTAATATTATAAGTTTTTTTATTAGTATTTTTTTATTTGTAAATTTTTTTGCTTCTATTTTTCTAAATAGTGCCTTGTATAATACTTATAATAAAGTTTATTTTTCTCTACCTTTTTAAGCCCATTCTATGCTGTTACTGTTACTACTTTTTGAATTTGCTTTTACAAACTTTTTTGTTTACTACAACTTACTAAGTATATTTGTGGTTTTTTTTTCATTTTGGCATATCTGGCACTCTGCAATTGTATAAACTTTTGGGCTTTTTCTGTTTAGTTTTTTAAGTATTAATAGGCTGTTTATTATGCACTTGATTGCTATGACTCTTCTTGTGCTAAGTTTCTTTAAGGTACAATGAACTCTTTTTGTTCTGTTTATTTTTTTTCAAAACTTAACTAATTAGGTAATGTATTTTCTGTTACTGGTTCTAGTATTCTTATTGGGTTTGTTTCTTTTTAACTAGTTTTAATTTTAACATTTGCTATTATTTTATACAGAAGTCTTGTTAATATATTAATTTTCTTGTTTTCTTTTCTAAATAATACTCTATTTTATTATATTTGAGCTTTTCTGTATATATTATATTTTTACAAATTTTTTTTTTTTTAAAAAAGTCTGCTCTGTCATTTTACTTATCTTCACTATAATTTTTAATTTTAACTATTTCTATTTTAGCATTTTTGCTCTTAATAAGATTTATAATCTTTATTACCTATATCATGTTTTTTCTCTTAGAATTCTTTATTTTCTATATTTTTAATTGCTCTATTAATATTTATTAATGCCATATTACTGTCTATATACACTTTTATGTTTTTTTTTTTAGTACTGTTCTAGGGTTATAGCCTTCTTGGTACAATACAACTAAGTAACAAAGTTACTCAGTACAGTGATTGACTATTGCAAATATATACAGAATGGAGGTGTAGTAGTTCAATTTACTATACAACAGCAGGCAAATAGTTCGAGATAGTAACAGTATATAAATTAACTTTTATTAAATAAACACAGTAACAACCTTGTCTGTAGGAATTATCTTAGAGGGAGAATATCACTTTTACAAGTTAGAGGTAAGGTAGAAGAGTCTAGGTTGAAGTATAGGAACTTAAAATTGGCAGGGAAGGGTAAAAGCTACCCTTTATATATCTTTTTACCTAGTAGGAATAGTGAGGATTCAAGTAACATCAAATGATACTATGCTTGGAGTAGTAGGAACTGTGCAGAGACAACTAGAGATATTGTTTATATCATTTGTCATTCATGCTTGAAACACTTGGGGCTTATGTTTAGACACTTGGATCTATGCAAAGGTATTTGGAATTTGTGCAGAAATACTTGGGGTTCGTGCAGAGACACTTGAAGTTCATGTCAGGGATATTTGGAATTCTTGTGCTATGGCACTTGGCATAGTAATTTGGTGCTAGGATATATGAAACTTGTACAGGAGTACTTGGGGTTTGTAAGACAATTGTAACATCACAGATGTTACTCAGTATCATATGACTATACCACATTTCTAATAGCCAATTAAGATCCTTTTATCTATCTATTATATAATATAACTATTGACTAACTAATGACTAATAATAAATATAATATAAAATACAATAATG
>CAJVQA010010544.1:0-11311 GCA_910591915.1 Cetraspora pellucida | reverse complement strand
AAAAATAAATCAATAAACAAAAAACAAAATGAGGAGAAAGAAATACTAATAAAGAAATAAAAGTAAAAGGGTTGGTATAATGTGGGAACCAAAAGCACAGTCGAATTAAGTAACCATCTCACATTATCACCTCACATCAGAAATTTGGGTGTGTGCTGTTGACTTCTGTTAAAAATAATATATAGTTAGATAATTGTATAATTTAAAAATTAACAAATCATGATTATATATTAAGTTTATATCGTTAGATATAGAAGAAAGCATATACTTACCATGCTAATGAAAACATTTTTTTCTGTGCATATAGTTTATAGTTAGCATATAATAATTTGACATAAAAAATGTATGTTATAGATTATCAATAGTGTAATTTAAAATTATCAAATGAAAATCCGAACATAATAAACTCAAACTTATTTGACATAAGCATTTGTTAATACCTTTGTCAAATGCATAATTTAAAATCACTAATGATGATCTTGAAAATTTATATAATAAAGTTATACGTACTCGCTAATAATTTGACAAAAATATTTGTTAAAATATTTATTGAAAGCATAATTTAAAAAATAATATTACCACCCAGAGTTACTTAGATTAACTAATAAATTTTTAATATTGGGTGTAACAAAAGATAACTACCGCACAGCGTTGTACACAGTGATCTGATTTTTTTGCATAATGAAAAATTAAATCACATGTTTTGAACTAACATGATTTTATAAATAATATTCTCTACATTATTTGTCACGCATGGTGCTAGATACAGCGCTGTACGGCAATATGCTAAAATGCAACAACTGGATGGTAAATAAAATTTTTAATAATGAAATTTATACTTACCAACTAATATTTGACAAAGAAAAATATTTATTATGAAGTTATAACTAGTATAACATTAAATTCAAGTAAAATTTTAGTAACTATATACTTACACTCTAATAGAAGAAAATATGAATTATAAATTTATAAATAGTATTATTTAAAATACAGTAAAATTTTAGAAACAAATATAATAAAGTTTATACTTACTTGCTAATAATTCGACAGAAATTTTTAAGTATTATAAAATAAGTATTTTGAAAATTATAAATAATAATTTTAAAAAATAAATTTAAACTAACCCCCTAATAATTTGATAGTAATATTTGTTTAATATTGTAAAATATATACTTTGAAAATCATAAACAAATTTTTTTAAAAAAACTATATTTACTCGCTAATGGTTTGATAGAAGCACATGTTAAAATGTTATTTAAAACAGTAAAATTTTCGAGACAAACATAATAAAATTTATACTTACTCGCTAATAATTTGACAGAAATATTTGTTTAAATATTGTAAAACTCATATTTTGAAAATCAAATAATAATTTTAAAAATAAAGTTTTTGCTTACCCGCTAATAATTTGATAGAAATATTTGGTTAAATATGTAAAATATTTCGAAAATAATAAATAATAATCTTAAAGAAAGTTTATATTTACACGCTAATAATTTGGTGGAAGCACATGTTAAAATATTTATCAGGTACATGTTTCAAAAAAATTATCAAATAATGATTTAAAAACTTGTAATTCTTATATTTACCAACTAATGATTTGATAGAAGCACATGTTAATATATTTATCAGATGCATATTTTAAAAATAATAATTTCAAAATAATAATATTAAAAGCAATTTATTTATTTACCACCCAGAGCGAGATCTTACCACTTAGATTAATCAATAAATTTGCAATATCAGATGTAACAAAATTTTCTTAAAATATTATGTATAATTTTTGTTAGACCTACCGCACAGCGTTGCGCGCAGTATCCAATATGATTATTTTACAAATTTAATCACATAAATTTTATATCAAACTATTCTATAATAATTTTCTCTACATTATTTGTATGCATGCAGCGCTGTACGGCAAGATGCTAAATTGCAATTATTTTTTTTTAAGCAGAAAAAATTCACTTGCATGGTAAATAATTTTTTTTAATAGTGGAATTGATGCTTACCAACTAATAATTTAACAAAAAAATATTTATTATAAAGTTATAATTAGCATAACATAAAAATCGAGTAAAATTTTAGTAACTATATACTTACACTCTAATATAATAAAATATACGTTATAAATTTATAAATGATATTATTTAAAACAGTAAAATTTTAGAAATATTAAAGTTCAAACTTACCCTCTAATAATTTGGTAGAATATTTGGTTAAATATTTTAAAATATATATTTTGAAAACATATATAATAATTTTAGAAAATAAAGTTTATATTTACTCGCTAATAATTTGGCAGAAGCACATGTTAAAATATTTATTAAATATATATTTTAAAAAATTATCAAATAACGATTTTAAAAACTTGTGATTCTTATATTTACCAACTAATAGTTTTAAAAAATATGAATCGTTAGACATAATTTAAAATATTAAATAGCAAATTTACAAATAACTATAATAAAATCTATACATACCAACTAGCGATTTGTAAAAAAAAAAAAAAATTAGATTGTAGAATGATTGAAAGTGTAATTTAAAAATAAAGTAAAATTTTAAAAATATATACTTACTCCCTAATAATTCAATAAAAAAATGTATAAGATTATAAATAGCATCTATTAAAATTATCAAAAATTTAGAAAGAAATATAATAAAGCCTATACTTACTCGCTGATAATTCAGTAAAAGGAAATAATATTATAAGTTATAAATAAAATATTTATCATTCATCGCGGTGCGATGCATCGCCATCCTGATCGACCAATCGAGATGCAGGATCAGTTGTAACGTGAAAATCGAAGCGATTAGGGTTTTGTTTTAAAAAATCGCTTCTAACTTGAAATTTTAGTTTTAACCCGGTCACTATTTGTTTTGTTTTGATTAAGATTGGTCGATCAGAGGGTAGCGATGAATCACACTGGAGATAATTGCCTAAATGATATTATTTAAAATCTTCGAATAAGAAATTTAGATAAAGCTTATAATTACTTGCTAATAAATTAATAGAACCATTTTTAAATGTTTATTAGATGCATATGTTAAAAATCATCAATAATAATTCGAAAACAAAAAAATATAATGGAGCTTATACTTACTTGCTAATAATTCAATCAAAGATGTATGTTATAAAATTATAAATAACGTTTATAAATTTTCAAATAAACAAATATAATAATGTTTATACTTACGAGCTAATAAATTAATAAAAAAAATACTCATTATAAAGTTATAATAGTATGCAACAAAAAATCTTAAAAATATACAGTATGGTAAAGTTTATGCATACCAGCTAAAAATTTGATAAGAAAAATCTATTTTATAAATTATTGATAACATAATTTCTAAAAACGAATATAATGAAGCTTATGCTTACAAGCTAATATCCAATAGGAGATAGATATTATAAAGTTATAAATAGATCATTTAAAATCTTCAAATGAAAATTTAAAAATAAATATACTAATGCTTATACTTACTCGCTAATAATTCAATAGAAGATGATGCGCATTACAAATTTACATTAAAATCAAATAAAATTTTAAAAGCAAATATAATAAAGTTTATATCTACCCGCTGATAATTCAATAAAAGAAAATATGTTTATAAATTTATAATTTAAGATCAAATGAAATTTTTTTAAACCTATACTCACTTGCTAAAAGTTTGACGGTGCATTTGTTAAAATATTTGTCAGTGAATTTTAAACAAATATAATATAGCTTAAACTTACGGGCTAATAAATTGACAGAAGCATTTGTTTAAATGTATATTTTAAAAATCGCCGACAGCAATTTTATAACAAATATAATATAGCTTATACTTACACGCTAATGATTTAATATACAATTTAAAGTTTTAGTAGGATAATTTAAGACGAATGAAAAGTTCAAAATAAATATATAAGCTTATACTGAATAAATAATTTAGAAATAAATGTAGTACTATAATTATAGTAAACTTATACTTACCATCTACTAATTCAATAAAGACAATGTCAAAAATGTGAATTAAGGTTACAAATAACAATTTGGTATTATCAAATGATATAAAATGTGTTATATAAATGAAATGGAATTAATTTCAAAATTTTATATGTTTAAAAATAAACTATTATTAAACTATAAATTATATTAATTACCTTTTTTGTAAGAAAGCAGTTGAGGTAGTTGTCACGTAAACATTTAGAATAACAATAAGAAGAACTAAAATGAAGTAATTTAATTTCATTGTGACAATTGATGTTATATTAAATGAATTATTATTAGCTGTTAGCGAAATGATAATTTAACACCTTTAAACCTTTATCGAGTTCAAGCTGTATTTATATTATTTTTTGAAAAAAAATACATTGTGAAACAAATGTCAAAGTGGATAATCTTCAGAGAGAATTTTAAACTGCGATTATAGGGTACAAAAGAACTTATTATTTTATTAAACTAAAAACTTATTATCACGCATGATAAAATTATAATCACGAGGAACGTAACCAGATCATCTCCAAGTTTTTCTAAACTACAGTTGATACAATTTATTCAGTTAATAAGATCAACCATAGCTGCGCAACCAGCAGATCCTCGATTTTGATTGACTAACGCCGTGAGTCTGCAAATTTTCGGCCCGCATTACATAATTGTTTACTAATTTATGGCCGGAATTAAGTTTTTAACTTTTCATTCTAAAAATAAAAATTTTCAAAGAAATAAGCCACACAAAGCCCAGGAACAATTTTCACTTAATGGGCTGTTGCCAAAATTTCTGATAGTCGCTCTTAACCAATCAAAATCGAGAATCTGCCAGGACAATTTTGTTGCACAATGTAGTTGCGCTAAAATTAGAAACGGATGTCCAGTAGTTTAACCTCAAATTATAGTTATTGTATGGATATTTAGGGAATAACCTAGTTACACTTGGGCTCGTATTCCATGGCCTTCATGTACGGGATTTATATGGGCCCGAGTGTAACCGGGGTATTCAACATAAATACATTATCTCTCAAAAATATCTTACTATATAAAGTATTCTCTCTTCACAGATCCGAATAACTTCATAGAAAAAAACTTATTTCACTGACAACCAACTTGCAGATACAGGCAATCAATTCTCAGATGAGTATATTGTCTATGAAATGAGCCGTTGGTAAAATAAACTGTCTATTTGTGAATGATTTTCTTTATCCATTTATCCAGCGAAGATATTTCAAATTTGTCATTGCCGAATATCGCAATTACATGCACTGTACAACTACACAGAAATTTTCTATGGTGATACTCAACGGTTACACGAAGTGTTTCAAATTTTTAAATGACTATTGAGTGTAGGCTTCCAGCCAATATAATAATCAGAATGAGATGAGACTAAATTTGATTGGCTATATGGTACGCATATATGCTATGCGTCATTTTTAAATTCTGTCAATTTGACGCATGTCGTTTTTCATTGAAAAACAACATATGTCATTTTCAATCGGCGTAAAATTTGCAAATTAAAAAAAAAAACTGATAGAAATATTTATGATAAGCTTATGTATTACATTTAACTGAAAATATTCAAATTTATGCAAGATATATTAAAATTTACTGATCATATGAGTGAAAATCTCCAATTTCGGTATGATTTAATGTGAGTGATTAGGTTAAATAGAATATATGCCAATTATTTATGTGATATGCCATGATTATTGAGAATAAAAGTGATTTTTTGATCAAAGACTGCAAGCCCGATAATGAATTGCTTACGAATCGCTTATGAATTTTACTCATAAATTTGTACGTATGTACCTGATTGTAAACTAGTTACCCAATTTTTAACGATCACCGTGTTTCAACTGGAGATATTCTCTCATATGTGTAACTAAATATACCAGGATCGGAGTACGAGTGTGTGTTCTAGTGGTAAGTTAAATGGAGTTGGCAAATACGGGCATCTGATTGGATGATCCTTCCTGTGACTTTGTGTGCATGCTGTCAGAGGTAAAACCATCACGCCGAAAAACCTGCAAAGTGATCTCATAGTGGCCTACTTACCTAATCGGTAATGCCTATGACAATCCACTTGAAACATGTGCGTCTGGCCCCATTGTAGTAATTGTGTTGAGTTCTGGCCATAGGACAATCAATGCTGAAACATTTCTTATCAGTTCTATGACAACATGAGAAATGTTAAAGTAATGAAGGTTGTGTTTATGAAGAGGTTAATGTTAGAACAAAGAAGATTGGAATTCAATAGAAAAAAAGAAAAAAGAGTCATGGCCTTCTACATGTTCTTTTTGTCAACAAATTAATTTAAATAGAATGTGAATTTTTCCTTCTTGAAAAGTAGTTTAGAATTGTACTATAGTATAGTTCAGCATAGTCCAGTAGTATAGACAAGTGTGTTCCTATAATAATAATAATTATTATTAATAAAGACTTTCTGAACCCATCAAATATAAAAATATTCTTTAAAGTCTTTATACTTATCTTATACTTATCTTATAATGCTTTTTAACTATCATCTTGACCTTGTGTCAAATTATAAATTCACTTTTACTGCCTGTTGAGAAATGTTAAATAGTATGCTCAATTTTCAAGTAACAATTTGTCCATTTACTTTATCTCTAAATTCACCCAATTAGCTTGTAACAATGCATTTGTTATAATAATTATTATCTAAATTTATTCAAAATATATATATATTTATGTATTATATATATGAAGGGTATCAATAGAAACTAAACAAATAATTTTTAGTAAGTTGTTTTAAAATTTTAAATTAAAATATCTTAACAACTATTAAACCAAACATGGTAATTTTTTTAATTTTATAACTATTTAAAATTAAAATAAAAAAGTTTTATCAAGTTTGGTTTAATAATTGTTGGGATATTTTTTTACTTTAAAGTTTAAAAAAAATTTACTTAGAACTGATTTGCTTGATTTCTATTGATACCTTTATAAATATATTATTATAAGTATATAATGTTAATATATTCTTACATATACAAAGAATTCTAAATATTTATTTCAAACTATAATTATTTTTGTAATTATAATTTGGAGTATTGCAGTTTGAGTTCTTAAAACTTATATCTAGAATTTAAATAAAGTTAGCAATATTAATATTAATAAAATATTACATACAATTTTAAATAAATTCTTGAATATATTATAATTATACTTGAATTTATAATGTTATTATTTTAAAGTATTAACTAATTATAAAAATGTACATTTGCACAAATCGCTATTTGTCTTATACTATATATTAAAAGAATATTATATGTTATGTATCATACAAATTTATATTTTTAATACCTATTATACAAGATAATTTATATTAATAAATATATTAAATCTTTATATTTATATAAGCATATATACATATATATTTTGAACAAATACTATATAATAGTACTGCTTGAACATGTACTAGATTTGTGGCACAGGTTTACTAAACTATGAATTAGACTTTAAGTTTAAATAAATATAACACATTTAAAACAACCAAATTTGCTATTCAAAATCACTTATTTCTTGAAATTCTATATAAAAAATAACTTTTGGTACTTTAATAAAAAGTTTCATTAGAAATTTTACTATATAAATTATTTTTTTTAATTTATAAATGTAATCTAAACTAAAATTCTATAAACAATAAAAAATTTATGTTATACAACAGATCTGAATATATTCAAGTAATGCAATATAATATACTTTTATATATATATATAATAATTTAAACTAGCTATATTAACTTAGTTATATTAACAGTTAATATAATCAATCTTGCTAATTACAAAAATATACAAACATTGATAAATCAATCTTTTAATTAAACAATTTTACAAGAATGTAGTAACTTAGTATATAGTCAAGTTGCTGCATTCTACACAGATCAAACAAATAGATAAAAGGTGAATAATTAATAAAAAATCAGCTATTATTCTACTTTATATCTACCAAATAATGACAATATAACAGTAGCATAATAGCAGAATAACAGTAAGATAATAGAAGATTTGTTGATATAAGTAACATAATAGTAATATGTCAGTAAAATAATAGAACACTTTCATTATTTTACTTTTAGTCTTTGTAACTAAAAGTAAATAATAGAACTGTTTTATTATTTTGCTAATATATTACTAATATGTTATTTATATCAACAAATCTTCTGTTATTTTACTGTTATTCTGCTATTATGCTGCAATTATGCTACTATTATATTATTATTATTTGACAGATATAGGGTAGAATAATGACAGTTTTTTTTCTATTATTTATCTATTATTCACTTTTTATTTATTTGTTCAACTTATACTAAGTGACAAAGTCTAAGGTTCAATTTTTATCAGTGATAAATATTAAATATTAAAAAATCTTATATAATTTAATTGATATATTGACTTAATTAGAAAAATGTTTAGCTTACAATCTATTGCTAATTCTAATCATAACCTAACTACTATTTCATTTTATACTAATGGTTCTGTTATTGAGCTTGGTACCTCTCAATACTCTATGGGCATAGGTTGGGTTCAAGTTGATAATTCTGCAACTATCCACTCATTTCAGGCACAAGTTAAACTTTGGCCATGCTCCTTTAAAGCTGAAATTCTTGCTATACTCTCAGCAATTATCACAGCTCCTAGAAACTGCTCTGTCCATATTTTTACAGACTCACAATCTGTTATCTCTAAATACCATAATATCTGCCTATCAGCATCTAAACTCTCTCATACTCATACTTCATACTTCTCTATTTGGCAAACTCTTATCAACTTCACTAACTCATACAACATTCAGCTTACTTTTCATAAAGTTACTGCACATCAAGATGATCTATTTAATAATCTTGCTGACCAACTTGCCCATTGTCACCAAATTCTACCTTTTTTAATATTCTTAACTAACAACTCTTACAATCCTGCCTATACTCCATTTATTGATCAATTTCCTATTGAAATTTCTATTTAATGCTTTATTCATACTATCTGTCAAGCTCATATCATAACACTTTGAACATCCTAACATCATTTCCAATAATGGTCCACTATTGCCCCTAACATCAACTTGGAAGCCACTTGGCTTTACATTAATAATAATCAAAAGGTTTCTAACTTTGCACATAGTTTTCATTCCTTTACTCTCAAAACCTTTCATGTTAAAATTTTTCTGGATGAACTACCTGTTCCTCATACTCTTCACAAACATAACTCCTCTTATTCCTCTTTCTGTCACCAATGCAATCAAATTAGCTTTTCATTACACTGGACTTTTTGTCCTTCTATTCAAACAATTTATCACTTAATCTCTAATTCTCTCAATTGCATCTTAAATGCTACTGCTCTTGACATGTTCTTCAATCTTGTTTCTAATTTACACCAAGAAATTCTTACACTTAACTGTTTTAAACTGCACAACTTTTCTCATATACCATCACTTATCTCTACCTTATCTGGCTTAGTTCTCAATGACCTTATTTCTACTATTCACAACACTATCCCCATTCTTCAAATATATCTTTCTACTTCAAAAAAAAAACAACTACATGCCAAAATTTAAGAACAAATTATTCTAGTCTGTAACAATTTAATTATCAACTTATAATACTTGGTGATTTTAACAGTGTTCCAAATTCTTGCCAAGATATAAACCCTTCAAAAAACACTTCTATTCCAAAATCCCAAATTCTCAAATACTTAATCAGTCATCAATTTAAAGATATATACTGATTTTCCTTTTCTACAATATTAAACTTTATATTTTCTTGCTCAACCTCTAATAGCAGAATTAACCAAATATAGACAAACTTAAACATATCTCAAATTGAATATATTGATATTCTTGAGGATATCTCATCTAAATCAGATCATAAAATTATTATTCTGAAAATTTCTATAACTATCAACAAAACAAAACCCTCTAAACAATATAAAAAGAAAAACTTCTTTTGGAAATTCTGCTCAAAAGAAAATATTAAAAACTATTCAAATCAAATATCACAAAGTCTTTGCCAATTATAAAACCAAATATTCAACATCTTAAATCAAAACAAACTTAATATAACCTGAAATAAAATACTTAAAACAATTACTAAAGTTGCTTTAAAAAACATTCCTTACAAAAACATTAAAACCATTCAGAAAATTAAAGATGACAAACCTTCCAAATGACATGATTCTTTTACAGATATAAACAAATACAATATTTAAAAAACTATCTACAATCATCCAACTTTCACAATCTTCTTATTGAATACAAAACCAAATATCCTGAAAATCATATTGATGAACCACAAACTTCTAACAACTTATATTCTTCAATTAAACAAGAATTTAATCAAATTAAATTAGCATTTAATACCTTCTATCAACTACAAACCTAAAAAGAAATTCAACAAAAAATTGAGGATTGCAACTAACTTTTCCAATCATAACCTAAAAAATTCTTTAAAAACATTTTGGAAAAATATAATAATATACACATTAACAAACTTCTAACAAATAATTCTTTATTAACAAAAAAAGATCATATTAAATAAGCTATTCATACTTACTTTACTGAATACTTTAATAAAAAACCTCTCCAACAAATTCAACCTACATCTGATTACTACCAACTATACCAATCTTATCCTGAACTTGAAATATATTACCAAAACTTATTTAACAATATCTTCAATGATGAATAGCAAAGTACTATTCAGAATCTTCCTCTCTAAAAAGCTGCAAGTCTTCTTGAAACAAACTATGAACATATTAAATATGTAGGTCCTACTGGCCAAATCTCTTTCAAATTATTTATTAACAAATGTCTTCAACTTCAAAAATTTTCATCTAACTGGAAAATATCTAATATTTTTCTTATTTCAAAAAAATTCTCATGGAACTTTACACTTAATTAAGTTCATCCAATCTCAATTATAGAACCAATGAAAAAATGCTTTACTAAAATCTTTATACAAAGACTAGACTATATTATTAACTCTAATAAACTTCTTTCTAATCTTAACTTCACTGTTACTAAAATTCTTTTAATACATATTCCTATTCAAATCTTTAATAATACTATTGAATATTACAAACACTTCAACAAAAAAGCTTGGATAATGTTTCAAGACATGTCTAAAGCCTTTAATAAAATCAACATATCTTGATTACAGAACACTTGCAAAAGAATTGGTATTTCTTTAAAAGAAATCCAACTTATTACTGAACTATATACAGACTGACAAGCAAGAATAATTACTGCACATGGTCTTACATCATCTGTTCATATCAAATTGGGTATTGAACAAGATGAAACATACTCTTCTCTTTTTTGAA
>CAJVQA010010543.1:0-11312 GCA_910591915.1 Cetraspora pellucida | reverse complement strand
TATTGTGAATTCAATTATGATTACATAACTTGTACAAGGTTACTCCTATACTATACTAGCAAATAGCAGCACAAGCTTCTGTACACCTAATTAGATGCCATCTAACCTAACCTTAACCCCCCTGTTGTTACATCTGTCAGCCTGTTACACATTTCAGAGTATGTCACCTAACTATAGAGCTTCAGAGGGCCCTCCTGCTAACTAACTACCTACATTTAATCTTTGCTAACAGGGCTCACCCTTGCAGAGTTCACCCAGACCTTAGCACTGACTTTATAGCATATCCCTAGTACTTTAGTATACACCTGTTTCTGACCTTAAACTCCCAATCCAGATAGTCTAATAGGACTGTGATCTGTCTCTGGTATCCCAGGGTCTGCCCTCCAAGGTTCTTTTCCTCCAGTTCGAGTCTTCTGGTGGCCTAGTTGGTGGTACCTCTTACCGAGGTTCTTGCCTGTCCGATTTCTTCCACATTGGTATCCATTTTCTAGGTCTAGCCTTTACAGTAATACTGTCAAAGATCCATGTTACTTCTCTACTTGGGTCTTTCCAAATGGGCTTCGGTTATCCCAATTCACAGATTTACATGGCCACAGATGCCCTATGACCTGCCAGTTATCTGGTGTGACCATGTTACAGGTACTAATCCCAACTGATCGATAAATAGCCATTGCCGTATTACCGGTTTCAAGGACTTATCTTGTGTTTGCACTGCTCAATGCCAGTTTGCATTCTTCTGTGTAACTCTAGCATTGCACAGATGCCCGTATACACCAATGTAACATAGGTGGTTTTCCAAATTTTCACTGTCAGTGAGTTTTGAACTCGCAACCTACCACTTGGAAGGTTGACAACTTATTTATAAATTTATTTTAAATTTGTACTACTTAGTATTAGTTTATATTATTTTGTATAATTAAAATTAAATAATTGTTTTATGATTTATTAGTTATATTAATATAATTATAATTACAAATAAATAGATATTTTATTTTAACTAATTAGCAAATAATAATAATTATAATATAATTAATTTTTAAAATTTTTAATTTAATAAGTTTTAAATTTATAATTTATTACTTAAAAAAGTAATATCTTATTTATTATACTAAATTATTATATATGTTATATCAATTTTTTTTTTAATATTAAAGTAAGGTTAAACCTCTAGTCTTTATTAGTATATTAGTTATAGCTAGTACAATTTTTATTATACATTATCTATTACTATATATCTATTTAAATATAAGACTCAAACATCTTTATCTGCAATCTAAACCTATTAGAACTTTGTATTGTATTCCACTTACACCTAATTTAGATTTTTGTTTCTTTATCATTTATATTAGATAATTTGTATATTTCTCTATATCTTACAACTTATTTTTAATAACTTCCAAATTGGTCTACTAGGTTGTTTGCTTCTTTTGAGCTTTTATTTTTGGTTTGCTTAAAAAGTGTTTCTCTAGCATATATCTTAAGCCAGATTCCTGCTACTATTATTAACTTCTTAATTTAGATACTGGTAGCATATATCTCAAGCCAGATATCTGCTGCCATTGCTGGTTTGCAATTTTTCTTAATTTTAGTATTATTTAAATAGATTGTACATTTAATTTGTCTTTTAAGTACTTTTTTTTATAATATAAATAGAACTATGTTTTAGAAATGAATAATTCATTCTCTTTTAGCTATTAGTTGACATTCTGCTTTCTACTTAAATATATATAAACTTATTTTGTATTTGCACTGTCCAATGCCAGTTTGCATCCTTTTATATATACTGGCTTATACAGATATCTGTATAAATCTGCATTTCTACAGATACTTCATGCTTATTTTTAAAATTCACTTTTAATTTAAGTATCTTAATTTTGATTGATACAGAATTTTGTTACTTGTTTCATTATAGACTTCCATATAGGTGTGATTAGAACTCTGGTTTAATATCTTTAGATGTATAGAACAGACTACAACTTCTTTGTATGTATAATTATTTTCTATTTTCAATTATTTTACAATATCAGAGATGCTTCTAATCTTGATAAGGCTAATCTTTTATTACAAGTCTTTTATGTATACACTGCTTCTCTTATGACTCCAGTTTGTATTATCTTGATATCACTTACCCAATCAAGTATTTCACAAGTTAAATACAAAGATGTTGGTACTGCCTATTTTTAGAGAACTTATATGCATAATACTTTGTGTAATAGAATCTTTAGTAATACTACTGTTATATATAATTTCTACATTTTGCAATGTTAGTCTCTTTCCAGAAATTTCTTTTTTTGTTATATATTGCACTTGAACTTAACTATAAGGCTTTATGTTCAATTATAGGCTTCTTATAGGTTATAGAGACTAAAATCTTTTAATTTTACCTTTAGTTAGACTTGAACTGTTGACCTTAATAGAATTTACATCCTATATTAGATTTTTAAAACTTATAAATTGTATTAAATAAATATAATTTTATTATTTTTTTATTTATTTAATTATAAAAAAAAATTTAATTAATTAATATAAAAACTGTATATAATAAATTTTTAATAATTTAATATATGTATATATATTATATTTGTATTATTATATTGTTTTAATTTATATTATTAATAATTTTATTTAAAAAATAAATATTACTAACTGTTTTAATAATTTTATGTGTTAATTTTTAAAAAAAATAAATTAAATTGCTTATTTTTATAATTTTTATTTTAAAAAAATAAAGATACTAAAATTTATATTAAAGTTTTTTATATAAGTTTTATAATTGAGTAGTACTTAATTTAAGTTTTTAATAATTTTAATAAAAACTTTATTATAATTATTTTTTTTTAAAAAAAACTTTTAATTTAAATACTAAAAAAAAAATTGTTAAAAAAAGAAAATCTAACTTTTTTTTAAACTATTGCAAATATATTTGCTTTTTAGTATTTAACATTAATAATAATAATTTATTTTATATAAGATCAGAAATATTATCTTTTGTGTTTTGTTATAATATTTTTTTATAATTTAGTTGTTGATTAAAAAATTATCAAAAAAAGAGTTGATAATTTTGAATTGTATATTAGATATTAAAAAAAAATTAAAATATATTTGTAAACTTTAAACTAAACTTAAATCAAACCTTATTTAAATTCAGATTCGGTTTGAATTCAAAAATTGAAAATTTATATTTAGTTTAAATTTAAAAACCAACAGAATTTATAATTCAAGTTTGAGTTCAAGTTGGAGTTTATCCAAACCAAGAATAAACCAGATCTAAATTTCAAAACACTAATGCTATAATTTTACAATAATATTTTTTATTAAAAATATATATAAATTTTGTTAAAAAATGTTAAAAAGTTGATTTAACCAGGTTATAAAACATTTAATTTTGAATAATCTTAGTTTTAGAATTTTTAAATTTTTGCAAAATTTTCGTACTACATCCTGATTGGTTGATCGGGCATCAACTAATAAATCTCTTTAAACTAGAATCGAACGTAGTGAATTTTTTTTCTATTACAAATCTATTGTTATAAAACCTAAAAATTTGACTGTACCCTCACCTTTGATATTTAAAAAAAATTTTTTTTGACTATATAATATAATATTAAACAACAGGGTTAGGAACGGGCTTTTTTGGAAATTAATTTGGGCTACACCCTCAAAGTGTTGGTTATACATCTAAAAAAAGCCCATTTAGATCCCTAATTAATAATATAGTAAATAAAATTAATACGAAAATGATATGGATATGTTATTACGATAATTTTAGTACTTTATTCACCAGGCATTTTATTATTTACAAAATACGGTAGTACTTTGAAATTCTATTATTGATTCATGAAGCAGTACTTGTCTTTTCATTTATATTAATAAATTTTTTTTTTTGAGATGGAAGCACTTATAACTAAATTCGGTATGTTATAAAAAGATTTATCGTTATACGTATATTATATCATCGGTAATTCATACCGATTGCGAATTAACGAGTTATTTTGCAATTAACAAATAACACATGCATAACAAATATACGTGATCTGCAAAAGTTAAACGTGAGATGTTCAGCAACCTTTTTAAAGATGACACGCATAATGCAAATAACGAATTTTTATGAAATTCTTAATATAGAAAATAACGCAAGAACATGTTTGAAACTTCCAAAATTGTTCTCATTAGAGCAATCTGATAGTTCAAATTATTGCGTTCTAAAAAAATTATATTTTGTATAGGCAAGATTGGAGCCAATGGATACTAGTTTTTGAGGATATATAGGACAAATTCGGTTTGGCAAAAAAACCGCTCTTTACGTTCTAATAAAAAAGTTTCCTTGACTAATTTTACTGCATATTTTCAATTTCCAAACCCTAAATCTTAACAAATTTAAGAAATTCGAAATTGGTTGTCCATCATCACGTGATCCGAAAAATTCGGGATCGCCCTGGCGGATTCTAACGTTAATAAATTAGTCGTCAAATTAATATTTTATTTTCTTTTTGTACTACATAGAAAACCGTCATCACTGCTGCACTGTTGAATCACTGATGATGTTTCAGGGCCGAATAATAAACTATAATTTCTGGATTCAGATTTTCCCTTGGCGGCACTCATATATATTCATAGAAATTCAGATAATCACAAATTTATAATAGCGATAGTGTTCTCATAAGCACTTTGAGAACACATTCGGACATTAGATAGTATATCTGTATATAGTAAAAATTACTACTTCTTACTTGTTATATTATCATACTACAGTATCACATGCTACGATTACTAGGATTGTTAGTGAATTCTAAACTTGATGTATCAGCATAAAATTTTTAAGTTTTAATCTACTGGAATAATTCTGGTTTGTACTAGTCTTGACCTAGAATCCTGTACTAGTATTAACTTAGAATTCTGGGGTTCAGTCTTAAAAATAGTTCTTAACGTCTGCTATTTGGATTCGTAATTTTAGGTAATGCTTTAAAGAATTTTAAAACATACGTAATACATATATACGTAGTATATATCAATTACAATATATACAGTATATATAATTTAATATACGTAAATATATAATACGCATGGTTGGGGTAAAACTGTTTTTATGTTGGAAAAGTATTCCCGGTTTATTTATTTATAAATAATACGTATATAAATGTCATTTTCCCAATAAGGCCATACAAACTTAATTGGTTCTCATAATCGGCCGGGTCAAATTTTACAAAAAAATTTTATATGTTAATTTTATATACGTATACGTATAATTTTTATATACGTATACGTATAATTTTTATGTTATGAGGACCAATTTATTAAGTTTGTATGGCTTAATGTATTTTACAACTATATATCATATATATATTATATATACCTATATGATATATACTTTATATAAATCATTTAATATTTTTCTTTTTTATACATATGTGCTTGGCTTGTGACATTTTTCTCATTTTTCTGTAATAAAGATCAATTAACACCAGGTGGTGGATTAGGCAATAATTTTATGGTACGTAGTCCGATAAATACACCTTTTAAAAAATTCGCATCTCGCCAACAGGTACTGTTTATCATTTAATATATATTTCAAATGTGTTACGTATACATTTTTTATCCAAATGAATGCAAAGCATCTATATATATGTATTTTTTTTAAATGTAAAAAATAGTACGTATAATGACATGAAAGATATATTGTATATGTATATATATATTTTTTAAAGTACGTATAAAAAAAAAAAAATGCAAAAAATTTTTTTAACCAAATCCCATGCTACCCATGAGTTCTTTAAAGGCACCAATATGAGCTAGTCTATGTAATTGTGGAAATTTTACATGAAAGTAACAAAAATACAATTAATTTTTTTTTTTTTTTTTGATTAATTATAATATTCGATACTTTTGTTTTTTTGTTTGATTATTAATTTTTTTTTTTTTTTTTTTATTCCTCGGGATTATTCTTGGCTGCAAGATTTTTCAATTCTTCTAAATCATCTTTGAGATATTCATCTGCTGTTGGAGGAACCATGATCATAATTTGCACATGCTTATGCTTTACCACAAATTGGCGTAGAAAACCGTGAAAAGCTTGACTAAGTTCATCGATATCTGTGAAATCCAAAATTATTTTGGGTGATCTTTCAACGGCCAATTCAAGATCTCGAATTATTTCCTCGCAAAGTTCACGAGTGCGAAGGGTGCGTTGGCCGTAAACGTTTAAGTTAATTTGGCTAACAAGGAATCGATCGTTGCTAAGTTTAGAAGGATCAGAGAAATTTTTCATGGCCTTACGATAATCAAATTCTCGGTCAAGGTTAATTGCACCATGGACCATGGTTCCTTTCCATTCGGGAATGCCTCGCACGCGCATTGCAGTAGTGTCTGATATGATAAAAATAATGTTAATAAACGTAAAATATTTATATTATATCCGATTAAATAAAATTATACATACCACGTTGTTCATATTCTTGACAACCAGAAAGAATTTCAAGATAACCTTCGTTTTTCTGTGTCAATTCACTAGTAATAAAAAGACCGACACCCTGATGACCTCTGTCAA
Organism: Cetraspora pellucida; assembly: GCA_910591915.1. Classification (NCBI taxonomy): domain Eukaryota; kingdom Fungi; phylum Glomeromycota; class Glomeromycetes; order Diversisporales; family Gigasporaceae; genus Cetraspora; species Cetraspora pellucida. The sequence goes on along the minus strand of CAJVQA010010543.1, from coordinate 4,768 downwards.
TGCCCTTGGAAGTGAATTGAGGACGTGTTAAATGCAAGGCGCATGCGCGTTCTGACACATCTTTGGCTTCCGAAACGATAGCTTCGCGAAGGGAGCCTCGAAGGCCAACACCGCTGTCTGCTACGCAATAATAAAGCTATAATGCATGTAAATTAATTTAATTATTATTATTATTATTATTATTATTATTAGTTTAGATAATAAAATAAATAATAATAATTTTGCATACCTTTTTATTAGCGACTAATAAACCTGTTGTAAAGCAAAATCTTTCTTCTTCCAATTTTGCATGCGCGGATACATTTTCAACCAATTCATTCAACATAAGATGGAATCGTTCTGGTAAATCCTTTTTTTGCCAATTTTTTATTTCCTCATACCAATCATCTCGCTTTTTAGGATTATTTTTCCTGAACACAGCTAATCGACAATCTCTGCTGACCAATTCGAATGCTATCGGGTCATCATGATTGGTGTAAAGAATATCTCGGATGGTTTTTTTCGGCCAGGTAAACGGAATTCTGATGCGTGTAAAGTCGAAAACAACATCATGCACGTGGCCAGACAAGACTATATCGCAAGAGTATTGAATGATACTTGAAATAGATGCAACTTCTACTCTAGCCTTTGGCATGGAAGTAACCGTTATTAAGACTACGTCATCTGGCTTGTAAAGCGGGTCGTAAGTTAAATGTTTGACAACTTCCACAACTTGGTTGGTCGGTTTTATTTGAATATTAATTTCTTTTGTTGGTGCCATTGCCTCAAAAGTTTGTTTTTTTTTGTTTTTTTTTTTTGTTTTTTTTTTGTGGTCCGAATTACTGATTTTTATTTTTAATCCTTTAAATACTGCAACGTTAATAGGATTATTTTTTAAAGTACTTTTTTTTTATTGATTAATTTTTGCAATATGAATATACATAAGATATGGATCGATTACAGTAGAACTGAAATTCAAACAGGAACGCCGTCGTGTAACTGGTAATGCATATATTTCTTCCCAAGATTAAATTAGAAGCTGATTAAAAACACAATGATATATGGTAACATAAATACAATAATTGATATTCATTTGATAATGAAACGACTTAGGGTTTTTCATATGACAATCAACATCGAGTTTCTTGAGCTCTCGTCGATATCTCGTGCTTTATAATGTGTTTTCATTCCATTCTCCAATTTAATAATAGATATAATTGCAAGACGAACAATAGAACAATAGCCAAAAATTCTATTAAGGAAAATTCTTCTGATCCTGTTAATACAAATATGTTTTAATTTCATATGCTCCTTCTTGAATACTTTAAGGTCCTTCTTTATTACACGTGTATAAACCGAATTTATAACTGCGGTATTCCAAGCATTAGGCTCTTTTTTATGGAGAACAATAAGAAATATTTGTATTACAAACAGCAAGCCAAATGGAATCGCCTTCAAGAATACCATACGTAACGGTAAGGAGAGTGTACCTCTAATATTCATATGATTGAGATTTCCCTTTTGTAACCCTTAATTTGATTTTCAAAATTTGATATCCAATAACTATTGTTATTTTTCTTATACGTATGTTATTTATATTATACGTATATTGTGTTCCCGCTAAGCCAAGTTAACATTTCTCCCTTTTAGAAAATTTCCCAAATTTTCATATGAATATAAGCAAAGATTACCCTTATACTGTACTACTATTCTCTATAATAACAAATATCAAATTTTTGGCAATAAACATCAAATCGTTGTTTACGCGTTTACGTAATTCTTTCCTCATTTATTTGATGGCTGCGGATAATGCTCACAAATCAACGTGCATATATTCCTTAAAGTCTTATATACGCATACACCCATTTTTTTAATATATGTAATCACTTTCTCTCTTTTTCCGGAATAAGAAAATAATATCGTATTTCCGAATGAATTTGCCCACCTAATCTATCTAAATTGAATCATTTTAAGTAATTTGTGGCTTATGATAATGCATATGCATTTGTATCAATTATTAAGTTAATGCACCCTTCCTTTCAAAGGGTTCTTTGAATCATTAAATGTTTCTCAAAAGTTTTAATAAAGATTTTTTTTTTTTATTTGATGATTTAAACAAACTTATCGTTATGATTTAAACTTTTAAAATAATAAATGTATAAACTATCGGGTGTGATTCAATGCGACTTTTTATTTGTTCATCTTTTTTGTCTTACAAAATCCATAAATGGTCTCCCATTGTCATTGGTACATTGTTGCATTGATCCTTTTTCAATTAAGTGGCGGAGTAACAGATAGTTTCATGCTTAAGCTTATATCATCAAAACACTTTTCCTTTTATATTTTACATTTACTATACGTATAATACTTTATGTTCTTGGAAAGGTGTTTCCATTTTTTGTGTTTGTTGCAGGTTTATGTATACCAATTAATTTGATCTGGTTGGATAATGCCTTTTTGTTGTCCTGGAAATCTTGTTTCAATAAGCCCTAAATTAGAAACTGTTATTCGAAATTACTATATTTACCTTTATTTTTTCACTAAAGCGAGATCATGTCCTGGTCTTTATACATGAATAGTTTAATTCTTATTAACCAATCGTTATAATTCTAACCACTTTCACTATCTATGATCACTTGCAATAACACTAAAGATGGTCTCTTAATTAATTTTTTTTAGATGTAAAGTGCAGAAACATCGAGATTTTCTAAATTCATCGGATTTACAAAATGAAAAAAAAAGATTTGTTATCTCATAATTTACTAATCGTTGATGAAATACAGCATATCTTTTCTTTTCAAGTTAATTCTGTACGTACGTACCATACGTACATACGTATGTTTGTATACGTACGTACGTATCAATTTTTTATAGTCTTAGTATCAATACTTATTTGATATGTAATTAGTTAACTTCATTGGCTTGGCGGTTTTTATTAATGTATTTGGATTCCGGTATTACACATGGGCTCTATTTACATTACAAGGACGAGAATACAATTAGCCACACATGCAACTTTAATCGTTACTTATGTATTTAATAGCTTCATCCAATTAAGTTATTCTTTAGTTATTTTACCTAAAACTAAAGATATTCTACGTAATAAAATTAATTTCACTAATCTAATATTAATTTTATCTATAATGGTGTAGTATATAAAATTGGTTTACTATATACTCGGGTTTACTTTTATTACTATATAGTTGATTAGTTGATTAATCTATTAATTTATGATTTAATTAATTACTCAATTAGTTTTTTAATTATTTAATTATTTAATTAATTAAAATTTTTTTTATTATACAAAAATAACTTAAAAATTTATTACGTAGTTACAAAATCATTAATAACTTATTATTTTATTAAAATAATTAGTTTGTTTTAAGCAAACTTGTTTTGTTTACAATTTACATATATGTTAAAATTATAAGTTTTTAGTTTTCAAACTTGTAGTTTAATACTACTTAAACAGTCTTTAATCTTTATAATTAAACTTTTAACTATTTCTCTTAACATATTTTTTTATAATTTTAAAAAAAAATTTTTTTAATCAAAACAAGTTTAAAAAAAAGCTTATAAACTTAAAACAATAAAACTATAATATAAGGGTGTAGGTCTCATAGCTTAGTGATTAAGTTCCTATACTTTTCACAGTCAAAGTCAATGGTTCAAGTTTAGCTAGAGGCAAAATTAAAAGATTTTAGTTTCTGTAACCTAATAAGGAGCTTGTAATTGAACATGAAGCCTTGTGGTTAAAAGTCCAAGTACAGTACAATGATAGAAGTAGAAATTCCTGGAAGAAAACCCAATCATAAAGTGAAAGTATTATATATAATAAGCAGTTATTACAGAAGGTTATGGTTATAGAAGGATTACACATATAAGTCTTTTAAGCTAAAGCAATACCAACATCCTTATACCTTTTAATATGGACAGTATCAACATCTCTGCACCCAACTTGTAGGGTACTTGCTTGGAAGGATAATCAATGGATTGTACAAATAAATCTTAATTGGGATCCAAAAAAAGGATTTAATTAAGAGAATAATCTGAAAAGTAATCAAAACTGGAATAATAAGAGAAGTGGTGAACATAAAGATGGACTATGATAAAGGATTGGTCTAAACAAAAATTAGAAACACCTCTGACACAATTAAATAATCTAATTATAAAAGAGAAGATCTTGAAGGTAGGTATATAACTTTCTTATGCAATATAAAAGTACCAAATTAGGTTCTGGTTATACTTATATGGAAGTCTATGATGAACAAGATTAGAGATCAACTAACCAATATGAGATAAGATCTGCAAGGTAGTATGGCATTACTGAGATTAGTGTAACTTCCTGTACATAACCAGAATTATCTTGCAGATATTATCGAATAAGCTAGAAGCTTGCAATATATAGTAATATGATATTACTAGAGTTAGAGGAACTCTCTAGATATAATCAGAATTGTCCTGTCTGTAAGTGCAACAAGTCTCAGTTTCTATCATAAAAGGAAGCATTATGTTGGAGGTCAAATGCAGTATTGAGTTACTGTATGATATTAAGACCTAGAACATCTGCAGAAATGACAGTAGCAGGTTTGGCTTAAAATACAGATTAATCAAAAAGACCAATAATATCAGCAAATCTGACTTGAAATACAAGTTTATTGCAGATCCTAGACCATTATTAGAACACCTTAAGGAAATCAATAATAGGCAAACCAAAGATGAGAAGATCATAAGGATCAGACATACCTGAATAGAACCAATTTAGCAGTTTAATGGTTAGCCCTGACCA
>CAJVQA010010542.1:0-11312 GCA_910591915.1 Cetraspora pellucida | reverse complement strand
CCTTATTAGGTTACAGAAGCTAAAATCTTTCAATTTTGCCTTCAGCCAGACTTGAACCATTGACCTTGACTGTGGAGAGTATGGGAGCTTAACCACTAAGCTATGGAACCCACATCCTTAACTCAACACCAATTAATTTTGTACATATAATTAAAAAACTGTAATTAAAATTTTTCTAATTTATATTATAAGTTGTATATAAAGAAGTTTAAATTTCAGTAACATATTAGTAAAGTGAATAGGTTGACAACCCTCAAGTGGCAGGTCTAAAGTTTAAATCCCAGTAATGATAAAAATTTGTAATTCTTTCTATATTACAGTTAACTGTTTTTCATGATTAGTTGGGATTAAATACTTGTAATTCATATTATATTAGTATAACTAAAAAGTTTAGGCACTTGTTTAATGTTGTATGAAGAAATACAAACTGGTACTAGGTAATATAAATCCAAGATAAGTCTTTAGACCATGTAAATTATAGAAACCAGATAAGAAGACAGAAGTCTATTTGGAAAATCTGTTTTTATTATCCCTAATTTGTATCCAACTTGCACCTATTCTGCAATTCTTTTTCTCTCTTACTAATAACCTATTTATATAAAAGCTATAGTTTGTACAATTTACTTTTATGTTTTTTTTTAATTGCTTCAATAACAAGATTTCTAAACTACTATCAAATCCTTGCATTTTTAACAAACTGATCTTATATGCATATGTTCTTATTTCTTTATTTACAACTTTTTTTTTACTATTGTTTCTATTTTTTGTATAGCTCTTTTTATATTTACTTAGTTCTTCTAACAGAACTGGAATCTTTTGTTTATTCTCTTGTCTAATTCCTAACAGCACATTAGCTATTTCTTTTTTTTTAACCTAATACTAACAACTACTTGTGCTATTTTTATTGTCCAAATTGCACTTTTCAAATTCTATAAGTACTGAATAATTCTATATTTAATTCTAGATATGCTTCAGTAATTTATGAGTATATTTTTATTTCTTTTCTTAACTACTCTGTCTATTATTAAATCTATATTCTTCTTATTTACTAGCACTTATTTATGCCTTTTCTTATTTTGCATTAGCTTCTTGCATGTAGATCACATTGCTATAATGTTTGTGCCTTGTATTTGAAATTCCACTTAGATATTTTATCACCTTGATTACTTAATATTTTCTGTTTGATTTTTACAAACTACTTTGTTTTTTATCCTCTTTGTATACTTTTTTATAATGCTCTAAACTTTTTTTATGTAATTATTTTCTTGTCATCTTAATTAATTAACTGTTATATAAAAAATACTTTATACTTCATCAATCTTCTATATGCCATTCTAAATGTTTTCTTTTTTATTAAACCATATACAGTTTTACCTATACCATAAACCTGCTAAAGACTGCCTTTTGCCTTTACTGTTATACCTATTTCTTTTGCTTTAAGTATAACTAGGTATGTCAAATTATTTTTTTAAATTTTTCTTAAATTGCTTACTAAAGCTGCATTTAATTTTTTTAATATCAATTCTGCCAAAGCAAAGCCTTGTTTTACTTATATTCTTGTTATTTCACCAACTTGATCTAGCTCATTTAGTTTTCTTTACACTAATACTAACTGATTATTAAATATTTCTTGACTTAATATTCTACATCTTTCTAAACTTTGATGCATAATTGCACTATTTCTTGTGGTTGATGACAAACCAACTTTGTGTTTGATCAACCTAATTACTTGTTAGTATAAGTGCTTTAGCTGCCCTTTAGATGCCTTTGTAGTTTGCAATATATATAATGCATGCTTCTCTTCAATCTGTAGTTGAAAATTGTTTATTAGAATGGACTTTTTCTCTCTTTCTGTACTTAAGTTAACTACCAACAACTTTGACTTGGTACTATTGATTTGAATATTATTGAATCTAAAGAACCTTTGTAAAATTTGAATAATTTCTTGTATCTTCTCTTTACTTTTTGCCATCTAAGTTGTATTATCAGCATATGCCACTGCAGCTTGCCTTGCCTTTTTAACTTCAATTTTGTTTATTTGCAAATTTAGCACTTTATACACTTCAATATCATAACCTAACTACAGATTGTCTTGAATTTTTCTTAATAATGAGTTATAAAATATTCTTTAGACTAATGGTAAAATTGTCTCTTCTTGCTTGATTTTATTTTTAGTAAAAATATCTTTGTCATTACAAACTCTGTTATAATGCTAACTTTTCTTTTGCTATATAACTCTATGATAAATCTTTCTATTTTAACTAGCAGCTTAATTCTCTGTAATGCTAACTGAAATGACTTCATTAATACCAAATCATATGTTTTCTTCATGTCTTGCATCAGCAACTACAACTCTTTATTATTTTTTTTTGTATCTTTTTTTATTATCTCTATAATATGAATTGCTTTTTCTGTTAAATTTTTTAGTAGACTAACAAAGTTTAGGCTTTTGAATATTTCTTATTCTTTTATTATACTAGATATTCTTTTTACTACCAACTTGGTTAAGCATTTCCTAAATGTTTCTAATAGTGCAATTGGTCTAATATTACAAAGCTTGTAATTCCAATTCTTACCTTTTGGGATTGAATATATTTGCACTAACTTCTACTTATATGGTATCTTTCCAAGTCTTAAACATGTATCTGCAACTTTTCTAAAGAATTCTTATGTTATATCACTTGACTCTTGATTAGTCTGTATCTAATATTTGACATGTCTGATGCTGTTTTATTTTTAGTTTTACTTATTGCTTCTATTTATTTTTTAATTGTAACTTCTCATACTACTCTTTTCTTATTTTTGTAAGTAGCTTGTAAAACTCTTCTATTAATCTTTCATTTTTAATGACATTTCTCTGTTTGAACTGCTTATATAAATGTTTTTTCATCTGCTCTAATATTGCATTTGGTTCACTGATTAAAAAGCATTTATCTTCTTTCTGTTTTAATACTTGACTAATTCTAATTTTATTGTATGGTTTGTTTAGAATATTAGTGAGCATTCTTTTTATTTTTTTATCAATTCTCTTACATTTTTTATCTATTGCAATATTAATTTCATCTTTTGTATGCTTGTCTTCTTTTATTTTCTCTGCTAGTCTTAATATCTGCTACTGATTTTTTGTTAACTAACATCATTCTTTAAAGTTTACTATTCTGTCTTCTTTTATATAGCTTATTTCTAGGCTATATTTTATATTTATCTTATCTATCTCTATATTAATTTTCTTCAAGTTTAGTTCAGTTCTTTCTTTCTTAACCAACTTTTTAGCCTTCTGTAGTAGCTTACTTAGTACTACTATTTCTTTGTGCAATGTTGTTACTCTTTTCTTTCTTCTAATATTACTATTTCTTTGAATTATCTTCTTTTTTAATATGTTTCTATTTGCTGCATCTTTTATTGCACAGAATATTATATCCTAAACTTTGTTTATATTAATGCTATACTCAACTTCTTCAAATACTTTAAGTCTTCTATTCTTAGATAAGTAATTTTTAAGATCTATTTGATAATCTTTCCAATTTTTTTTCATCATCTTATTTTACAAATAAATTGTTTTTATTAATTTTTTTTCTTTATTTCTGTTACACTATGTGTTTAGATCAAGTATTTAAATACTAATATTACACTAACAATGTTATGATTACTTGACATTATAAATTCTGTGTTAATTATTTTTGTCTATTCTAATTTTAGTTGTAAATCTTCTAAAATCTATATTTGATCAATTCTCATTTGTATATCTTGTCTTGCTCAAGTGTAACCTCTTAATTATAGGTTGCAGATCCTATATATATCACCAAATTTCTGTCTTATTAGTCATTTATATAGTGAAAGCAATCTGCTACAATTATTTTAACTACTACTTATCTTATCTAGTTTGCTGTTTCTACATAATTAAAATCGCCCATAACTATGAACTGTAAATTACTTGCTCTTTTTATATATATATTTATTATTTTTTGTTGTAATTTTCTTGTTTTTTTCTTGTTACTTAGAGAAATATACACTATTACTATCATTATTTCTACCTGTTTAAACTAGAACTTTGCTCCAATTAAGTATTTCTCAAATCTACAAATTTTTTCTATATGTTTCTTTTATTTTTGACTTACTAATAACCCAACACCTAATTCTTTCTTCTTTGTACTTTTACTTTGTGACCAAATATCTTTATAATAATTGTTTTCTAAACTATATTCAATTCTTTGCTATTACTATTTGTTTTTACTAATCTCAGAATATTAACTTCTTCTTCTTTTGCCTATTTAACTATTGTTCTTAGTTTGATCTTGTTATGCTTTATTTTATTTATATTGTAACATGCTATCTTAATACTTATTATAGCTTTTCTACTTTTTTTATATTTGCTTATACTTTGTGCAAACTTTTCACTACTGCTCTCTAACTCTATATTTGACAAAGTGGTTACTTTCTCTTAAAGAATGCCTATAGCAACTTTTAGAAGTGATTTGGGAGCAAGTCTCCAAATTGTCTTTTTTCAATCTCATCTAGTCTTTTTAATATTCTGCTAAGAACATCTTGTAAATCACTTTTCAACTCCTTCTTATAAAATACTTTTGTTTGCATATTATCATTATATTTCTTGTTAACTTCTTTATTTTTTCTCTGTTGGTTTTTTTTATTACTTTCATTTTTCTTAATGTTTTCTTGATTTTTTAAGTATTTTCTATACTGTAAACTTCTATTTACAAAATATTTTTTTATATTTTTGTTTTCTTTTCTTTTGATTTTACTGTTTTTGAATACTCTTTTATTATACCACTCTAATTTTGTATTGTAATAGTACAGCTTCTTATTGGTAGCCATTATTAAGTCTTCTTCTGTTTCAAAATATACTGATCCAGTTTTCTGTTGGTTTTTGTTTTTATTCACTAAAATATAAACTGCTTTTGCTTTTACTGCTTTTAATTGTTTTAATAATAGCATCTCTATTGCTATAAACATTTTTAATTATTGTCTTATATGATGTTCTATTTTCTAATATCTCTCTTACAAAAGTATCTGAATAATTTTACAAGTTTTGTCTTTTTTAAAATGCACTGACTATGTCTAATTAAATATTAATTTTCTGTTTTTATTCCTAAACTCAATAGCAAATATTGCAGCTTTACTATTATCATAACTTTTTTATTGAATAAATCTAGTTCTATCATAAAACTGAAGACACTTTCTTATATATGCTAGTCTTACTTATGCTGAAATGTCCTATATTGTATAGACATTGTCTTCTAACTTAATATCTTTATACATTCTTATTGTCTCATCTGTATAACTTTTTATTTAATTTATTTTTTTTGCATTTGTTTAATGTTCTTTATTATTTTAAGTTTTCTTTCTTTTTTGTATTCTACTTTTTTTTTGTCTGTTTTATACTTCTCATTTATCTCTATATTGCTGATTATGTTTTTTAGCTGATTATTTTCTTCTGTTTTATTTTCTTTTACTTCTTTATTTTTTCTTACTAAACTCTTCTCTGCTTGCCTTTCTAGTATGCCATAATCTATACATTCACATTCTTGCTCTAGTAATATCTCTTTATTTATTTTGTTTTCATTTAATTACTCTATATTATTCTTCTTTGGTTTTTTACTGTTTTTTACTTATATATACTTACAGTAATTATATACTTTTATTAGATTTCTAAACACATAGACTAAGGCTACCTTAGTGCCAACTAGTCTAGCCAATTCCTTATCTTTTCTTAAAACTTTTGATTTATGACTATTTAGTATTTCTTTTTGTACTTTGTCAAATTTATTAAACATGTTATGATACTTTTCTAATTTCTTGTATCAGTCAATTTCTGTAGATACTGGTTGAACTTTCTATGTTACACTTCTTTGCATTATTATTATATCTTTACTAGATATTCAATATGTGTTTTACTATTTATGACTGTGTTTATTTGTTTATTTGCAAGATTGCATGTCTGTTGATTTGTTTTGTTGTATTTACTGTTTATTCTAACTTGCTTTATATATCACTTGTATGATTTACAATACAGAATTTTTGTGTTTTTTTTTTTTTGTCAAAAACTTTTAACAAAAAGCAAAATTTATTCTAAAAATCAAGAGTAACTACTGTATTGCAATTAACTTAGTTTACTATTTTAACAAACTATATCTAATTTTCTAATAGCTTTAACTTTACTTAGTTGACAACTGTGCTTTTACTTGCTGGCTTTTGTAATTTTTATAATTTTCTTTTTGTTCTGATTTTTGTTATAAGAATTAGCAAAAATAGTTTGGATATTACTTCTAATAATTGTAAAATAAGTTTAATTTATAGTATATTGTAATATAAATATATTATAGCTTAACAATAGTTCAAATTTTATTAGCTTTTATAATTTTTTATAAATATAAAATATAAAAAATATATAAACAAATAGAATTAGTTATTTGAATAAATTTTTATTTTGATGAGTTTTTTGCTAATATAATTGTAAATTTTTATTATTTTTAAAAATTTTCTATTAAAATAGTAAATATAAAATATATATTAAAATTAAATTATATTGTATATATTATAAAAATATTTCAATTCTATTTTACAAATTTAGTCAAAACACAAAATCATAAATAACTCAACAAACAGTATAAAAAATATACAAGAAAGCATTAAGTAAAAAGAAGCAAACAAACAAAATACATAAATAGAATACAAAGTTGTAGCAAAAAAAAAAACCAGAAGATATAACATTATTTTCTGTTAAAAAATAAAGAAATTTTTAAAAAATTAGAATCTCAAAAAAGAACAGATAACAATATATGACTAGTCATTTGAGCAAACAACAAATAAACAAATACAATATATACAAATTTGAAAATAAACAACATATATAACAAAATAAATAAAAAATCAGATAATAGAGTTAGATATACAAACTAGTCTAAAACAAGATTTGAGGCATACAGAAGTTATACAAACATAGTGCTTACTTAGATATATTAGCAATTATGAGATGAAAGTAATAAGATATATAAATAGCAAAAAAAGCATTAAAGTTTTAGATATAACAAAACCAGCAAGTCTAGATAATATAAAGTTAATAGTAAAAAGTTTAATAATAGAAGATGTAAACAAAATTACAGTACATGATCAGTTTCTATATAATCAAATAATAACAGCATTTATAAAAGTGAATAACATAGAATTACAAAGAAAAAATATAAAAAAATATACTAAAAAAATTAGAAACATAAGTTTGAACCCAAAATTAGTTGAATTTCTTTTAAATATAGAATCAGAAGAGAATGTTAAAAAAGAAGACAAATGGCAAAAAATAGAAATTATGACAAGTAACAAGAATGTAAAAGCAGAAAGTAGTAAAAGAAGAAGACAACACCTAGAAAAAAAAGAAAAAGAAGAAAACAAAACAAAACAAAAGAAGAAAAAAATTAATAATAAAACAGAAAAACAAAAGATAAAAAAGTTGCAAACTAAGAAATTAGAAGAACAACCACAACATAAAAAAGAGATGTAAGTCTTTTTAGTACAGAGTATATAGGTTTTAGCAAATAGAAAATGCAGTAATAACAGCTTATACAAAGCTAAAATACCAATTAGCAATCTAAAAGAAAACACAATTCAAGAAAGATTGCAATATATAAAAGTTTGTTAAAAAAAACAAGCATATAAAAGTTAGTTAAAGAAAAAAAAACAAGAGAAAACAAATAGATAGAATTAAATTTTAACTGTAATAGCAGCAGAAAAGCAGCAATAAAGGAACTTTATAAAAAAGAAATAACTATAGCAGAAACTACAAAAGAAGAAAAAACAAGAACAAAACAATACATAAAAACAAAAACATTATATAGAAACCAAGAAAAAAAAAATCATAACAAAAATGCTTAATAAGAAAGGTAAAGAAAAATAAACAGAAGAAGAAAAAACAGACAAATTTCTAACAATCTGGAACCTTTTAGCAAATATAAAAAAAGAAAAGGTTAAATTTATTTGCAGAAATATATAAAATGTACAAGTAGTCAAAATTAAAAAAACAAAATTCAAGATATTAGCAATAATACAGTCTATATTTTTTTAAAAAAAAAGAGCATTATGGTTACTACCATTCAGTAATAACAATTAAGTACAGGTAACATGAAAATATAAAGACTATATACAGAAAAAGAGTTAAGAATAACATACTGCTAAACTAATGAGTTTAGCAAAAGAAGCCTCTGAGATTTTGCTACTAAGATGTCTAAGAAATAAGGAAGAAAAAGCAGTACATATTTACCTAAACAGAAATGAAAATCTAAGAAGTACAGCAATAATTATTTTTGCAAATAACATGGATTTAAAGAGAGCTATAAGCATACTAATAAGATATTATAATTATAAAAGTTAAAAAAAGAAATAACCACAGAACATACAAACTTTAAAAAAACAAACAATACAAATATAATATACAAAAACAAAAAGAAAAGAAGTTAGAATTTAAAAAAAGCCAAGCAATAAACAAGAAACCAAAGCAAAAAAAGAACATCAAAAAGAAATATAAAAGAAGCAACAAAGAAAATAGCAAAAAGGCAAAAGAGGTTTGGAAAAAAATTGAACTTTATCAAAAGATTTTCTAAGACATATTAGAAAAGTTAGAGATGATAAGTGAAGGGCAAGCTTAGCTTGCCTAGCACTTCTAAAAACAGTTATAGTTAAAAACACAAATATAAATAAGGAAATTATAAAATTTCTGTAAAACAAAAAAGAAGTATTTGAAAAAAAACAACTAAAACAGTCTTCTTATCTAATAGAAATTAAAAACAAAAAAAGTAAAAAACAAGAAGATAATATAATACTATTAAAGAATAATCAACTCAAAGAACAATAAAGACAAAAAGCCAGAAAAAAACTTAAAATAGCATGCTATAATATTAATAAACTTAGGACTAAGAAATGAAAGTTAGAAAATTTGACTGAATAGGCAAAAAAAAAATAACAATTCTAGGTATAGTAAAAACAAATATGACAAAAAGAAAAAGAAAGTTTCTAGTATACAGTTTAAATATATAATATAAAAGGTTTTGAACTAGTGCAGCACAAGATAAGGAAAAAAAATCAGATGTAGGAATACTAATAGATAAGAAATAGAAAAAATTAAGCAAAAAATTCTTTCTACTGATCTACATTTTTATAAGAAAGCAAAATCAAAATTATAAAGAAAAGTAAAATACTAGATTAAGAAAAACACTTTGAACAACTAAGAAATAATTTCAAGAAGGAAAAAAGAAATAGACTTAGTTAGAACAACAACTCAAAAAAAAATAGAAGCACAACAGAAAAGTTTGGACTCTTGTAAAATTAAGATGAAAATTTTAAAAAATTTGAGGATTTGATTTAGATCCTGAATAATAGTAAATAGATATGTAATATATATCAACAATCATTGATAAACAAAGTACACAGAGCAAATATATCCTATTTAGGAAATATAAACATATTAGCAAAATTAACAACAAACAAACTATAGAGGATTTTAAAAATAGTAAATATCAATAAAATAGTCTAGAAACAGGTATACAACTCATAATAAAAACATCCTATAATTAATTTTTAATTTAACATATGCAAGAAACAGATGATATAGTTCGTAGATATTTAAATAGTTGTAAGTTGGATTAAGTACTAAGAACAACCATGTACAAGAACCCAAGTGATATCGAAATTATAGCTAAAAGTCTAGCAATTAATGATTCAAAAAATATTATAACAAAAGACTTAACACTATATGGCCAAATACTTGAAGTTCTTAAAGTTGAAACAGAAGTAATGATAACTTTACCAAAAAAGTTTATTAAAGATTGGGCTAACAAAATAAAAATGGCAAATCTTAACCCAGTATTAGTTGAATATAGTAGGTATGAGCAAGAAGAAAATACAAAAAGAAGAAGAAAAAATAGAAGAAGTGAAAAAAAATCAAAATGAAAAAGAGAATCTTAACAATAACATGATCTTAAAGAAAAAATATCAAGCAATTAATAATAAAACAGAATTGAGTACAGATGTTGAAGTCATAACAAGTTGAATTAAAAAACTTAATATAGAACAGCAATACCAAGAAACAGAAACAAACTACTTTACAGAAATAAGAATAGAAGTTAAAAAAGAAAAGGTCAATAAAAATGTACTAGTAGAACCAACAAAAACTGAACAAATGAAGTTAGAAGACTTTATATCATTGCCTACCTTCTCTTTTTTCTCATCTTTCTTCTCATCTTTAACCTTAATAGAACATAGTGATTGGTCTTCTAGATACAGAACATGTACAGAAAACAAGTCCTTCAAGGGCAATTTCCCTACCTATATACTACCTAAAGAAACAAAAGAAGAAAAAATCAAATATGTTTGATGGATTCTAGGAGAAAACAAACATATAAGAATAATCAAAAAAGCTTTTAAAAAAGGAAATAATTAAATTAAAGTTGACTTTAATTGTGAACACAGTAAAGATAAAGTAATCAAAAGAATTAATAGAAAAGAAGAAGAATGGCTTAAGCTCATTCCAGAGGAGACAAAAAATAAAAATAAAGAAAAAGACCAAGTTAAGTAATTAAATGTTAAAAGAAAGCAATCTGAATATAAATCGAATAAAGAAAAAATAAAGATGAAAATCTCCCTGTTAAAAAAGAACTAGAAGAAACTTACACCAACTGTCTAACTATTTGGGACCTACTAGCAAACATAAATAAAACAAAATTAGATTTTATTTGCAGAAAAATTAAAAAGGCCAATATAGTTAAAATCAAAAGATCAAAGTACAAAGCATTGGCAGTAATCAAAACAGATAAATATGAAGATAAAGACATATCTTGGTCATTACTAATAGATGATAATAAACTAGTAAGAGTAATGAAAGGGGATGAAGATTATAAAGAAAAAAATTGCCAAAGCCAATTTACAGCAAAGTTAACAGAACTTCCTGGAAGTGCATCAGAAATACTTTTGCTATGATGTTTAAAAAATAAGGATGCAAAGTCTGTTTATATTTCATTAAACAGAAATAGGAATCAAAGAAGAATAGCAACAATTACCTTTGCAACGAAAGAGAAAATAAACTCAGCCTAAACCAAACCAATCAGATACAATAACTTCAAAGTTTATTGAGTAATAAAAGAAAAGAAAGAACCAAAAAAAAGAGAAAGTTTAAAAAACAGAAGAAAGAAGATATAGACAAATCTGGCTAAGACACTGATTCAGAATATTATAAAAGTGTAGATTCTCAAGAAAACAAAAAATATAAAAATAGAAGAAGGAACAGAAAAGATGTAAATACAGAAAATCAA
>CAJVQA010010541.1:0-11312 GCA_910591915.1 Cetraspora pellucida | reverse complement strand
AGTTACACTAAATTTTAACAGCCTAAATTCAGACTTAAATAGAAAAGGAAATAAGATTGCTGATATGCTAGGTGCTAGCTTTACAAAAAAAATAGCATTAGCATTAAGAAAACTTAAGCTAATATATATAGAACAATTAATTAACAAATCAGATAATCAAATGCTATCATAGCAACAGCTTAAGTTAATACATGGACAGTTATATAAAGGCAGATAGGCAAAATGGTTTAGTAATATAGAAAAAGAACTGGGAGTAAATAAGCAAAGCAAAATTATAAAAGAGAATTGGTTAGTTAAGAAACCAAATGAATATGCAATAGAAGTTCAATTAGAAGCAGTTTCAGAAGATAAAAGAAAGAAAGAATAGGTGCTGCTAAAGGGTGATAAGAAAAAAGAAAGTGCTAACTTAATAGTTAAAAAAGTTATTTCAAGTATATGAAAGGAGATTTTAGCAGAACATTGAATAATAAATGCAAAAACAGAGAAAATGAAAACAGTATTATACAGATGTAATAGCTGCGAGTTAGGTCAAAGATCAGAAAATAGAAATTGTATAAAGTGGGAAAACAAAAATGAAATTCAAGGCTCGATTTTAAAGTTCGTTAAAAATCAAAAAAAGCAAACTCTAGTAATTAGTTTTGATATGATAACACAGTTACAAGGAAAAGAAGAAATAGAACAAAACAATAGTGAAAGAAAAGTAGAGTATGTAGAATGTATGGATTTAGAAACAGAAATTATTCAGAAACAGCCAATAAGTTTGACAATAAAGAAGAACCTTATTCATCAAAAAGACTTAAACCGAACAAGATCAGAAAAAGACTTAATCTTCTATATAGATGGATCTTTAAAAAAAGGGATAAAAAATCTAAATTAAGAAACAGATCATATGGGTGCAGGATGGGTTCAAATAGATGGAAAAGAAGAAGAAGTACTTGATGAAGGATATTTTGGAGTGCGAAACTGGCTATTCTTAACAAAACCAGAGTTATTAGCAATATGGTTTGTGCTACTTATAATACCAAAAAAGAAAACAGTCAGAATTTATACAGATAGTACAACAGCAATTACAAATATAGAAAGAAAAAGCATGAAAAACTTAGCTAAACAATGACTCAAAAGAAAAAACTACAATCTATTAGAGAATATTAATGATTGTATAGAATTAAAGAAGCTCAAATTAGAATTAATTAAAGTTAAAGGACATAGTAAGAATAAATGGAATATTAAAGCAGACAAACTAGTGAAAGAAGTATCAAAATTAGACAACACAGATAGAATAGTAAAAGAAATAGCACAAAAAGCTAGTGTTAACCTTTGTTGAAAAGACGAAATAGTAGAGGACCCTACAAGACAATTCATAAAAGAAATTTTAGACTTAAAGAAAAGTATAGAGTGAAGCTTTACAACAGCAATTAAAAGACAGAACCAGATCAGAGTAATAGAACATACAACTGGTCATATTTTTAAAAGAAGATAAAAGATCAGAATGGAAGCAAATGCTCAAGTATAGAAAAAAACAAATGAATAGGAACCTTAATTAAATGTATAAATAAAAAATTACCAGTAGCCAAAATACTAGTACAACGTCATTCAGATCTATATGAAAATGCATATTGCATTATTTGTAAAGAAAATAAAGATAAAGATCAAGATCATTTAGCAATATGTAAATATTATGAGAATATATAGAAAAAAATAGAGAACACATCAACTAATTTAGCATGGATGAAGCTCTCAGATAAAGTCAGATTAAAAGCAAATAAAGATCAGCTTAAGGAAGTATTTTGAAATACACAAACAGAAAAAAATGTAAAAGTAAGATGTGGAATAATCAAAGGCCTAATACCAGAAAGAACAATAGAATTACTGCGAGATTTATTAAATTCAAATAAGGAAATGAAAAAGTTTGTTTCAACAGCAATTAATACAGCATGGAACTGCTTCTACGAAGATATATGAAAAAAATGATGTAAAGTTTTCATTGTATAGGAAAAAGAAATAGGAATCGATAAGAAGGCAAAAAGGAAAAAAAGAAATACGAAGAAAAATCCAACAAAGAAAGTTGACAAATTTAGTACTAAAGGAAAAACTATTAGAATAGAAAAGAACCAAATTATAAAGGCAAAGAAAAGTAAAAAAGAAGAAGAAAAAATAGAAATACACAAGGCATAGTCTGGCTTAGTCACAAATTTTATTTATAGTAAATCAAGGCCATTTACATATGGCCTTATCAGCTAGTCTGGTACAGCCCCTGGATTTGGGTTCATTCTCAAACAGTGTGGCAGACCACCTTTGGGCACTCAAAGAAGCAGCCAGAGGATGTCGAACCAGAAATTTAAGTTAAAATGTATGTAGCATATGTACAAGAATATTAATAAAGATTTACAACAAGGCTGCCAAAGTTATAAAAAAAAAAAATAAAAAAAAAATAAAAATTATGTTATCTGTATATACAATTGTTACTTGGTGATAGCTTGTAATATTATTACAATATATTTTCTCTTTGGTTTCTTGTTTTATTATATAGTCTAATTTCTTATTTTTTTGTATTTTTTTTAATAATGGATTTTAGAAAAGACATCATATTAGTAGTAATATTACTTCATTTTGATCTATTTTATCTTCTACTATTATTTCTTCTGTTAGATTATAAGTTGTAATTATTTTAAGCTGTCTTTTATAAAAAAGGTTTAAGATATACTTGATTGTCTTTTTAAGTATTTTAACTTTTTGCGAAGTGTGGTGACCTAGTAAAGTGGATAGGTTGTTAACCCTCAAGTAGTAGGTCTAAGGTTCAATTCCCACAGATAACGAATTTTGGAAATTATATCTGTGTTATAGTAACTGTCTTTTGCTGATCAGTTGGATTTTGGGCATCTGTAATCTTAGGTACACCAAGTCAGGCCCTATCTGACATTGGAAGCTCAGGACATTTATGCAAAATATAACATTATACATATATAAAGAAATATGAAAAACTGGTATTGTATAAGGTCTTGGTGCAAACTTATGATAAAACCACTAGGCATAGAAGGCTAAGAAACTGAAAAGACAAAAACCACTTGGAAATCCTAAGTAAAGAGATAGTACAAACTTTTGATGATGCCATTGGACCAATGAAAGTTTATGAAACACCTTCATAGGAACTGTCAGATAAACTGAATGACAAGATGTATAGAAGAGCATATGACCAACTAGGCTGCCAGAATCATCAGAGAAAAAGGATATATAAGTATACTATATTGGGCTATCTGAATTGAAAGTCTGAGAAGTTGATTAGTTCTGAGTTGTAGCTAGTAGGGGATGATGATAATGAAGTTAAAAAGATGAATACCAGAGTCTAAGTAAACTTTACAAGGATAATAGCAGTTTAAGAAGTAACTCTGATTGCAAGTGTTGGTCTTGGCCATAGTGTTAAACCAAGTTAGTGGTAAAAAAAAATACAGCTCTCTCTGGTAGATTTACCTCGAGAATAAAAATAGTCTAAGGATTATAGTCTTATAGTTAAAAGCGAATAGATCTGGATCTGTGATCTGGTGAAATTAATACTAGGATCAGATCAGAAAGTTTAAATAAAACATCTAAGCAGAAGTGTTAGATACGGCAACTGGTAGAGAACCTTCAGGCAAACTTCTTAAATAGGTAATATAAAAAAGTTATATATATAGTTAGTTGCACACTTGTCTGATAGTTCATTATAGATACATCTATATAAAACATGTACCTGATATAAGTATTAATAAAAAGCTAGGACCAAAGAGGTCACCTTAATACTGAAAAAAAAAAAAAAAGTATTTTAACTTTTTGCAAGACTAGTTTAAAACTTTTAAGTAAAACTAAGTTAAATGCCTTTTTATATTTTGCAGAAGTATTTATAACTTTTTTTTTTTTTTAAATACCAAAATAGAAACTTTATTAAGTAATAAAAAAATTATATTAAAGATTTCTAAACTATATTTGTACTATTTATTTTAAAACACTTAATATAACATTACATCTTTATTTCTATATAACACTATTATTAATTGTTTCAAATTAATTTTAAGTATAGAAAGATTAGAAAAAACCTATGGTAATAGTCTTGACATTTAGTAAATACAGTTAGTAAGTGAATAGTCTAAGAATAAGTAGTTTTTAATAGATATAGTAGGGTTAATAATAGATATATTAAAAGTAATAGATAATATATTTTTTTTTTTGATATTAAGGTGACCTCTTTGGTTTAGGCTTTTTATTAATACTTATATCAAGTACATGTTTTATATAGACATATCTATAATGAACTATTAGACGAGTGTACAACTGGCTACACATATAACTTTTCTATATTACCTATTTAAGGAGTTCGCCCAAGGGTTCCTCACCAGTTGCTATATCTAACACCTCTGCTTAGGTGTTCTATTTAAACCCTCTGATCTAACCCTGGTATTAATTTCACCAGGTCACAGACCCAGATCTATTCACTATCAACTATAGGACTATAATCCTTAGACTATTTTTATCCTCGAGGTAAACCTACCAGAATAAGCTGTATTCTCTTTTACTGCTAACCTGATTTGATGCTATGGCCAAGGCCAATACTTGCAGTCAGAGTTATCCTTTAGACCGCTATTATCCTTGTAAAGTTTACCCAAACCCTGGTACCTATTTTTCCGACTTCTTTTCTATTGTCTCCTACTAGCCGCAACTCGGAACTAACTGACTCCCCAGACTCCCAATCCAGATAGCCTGGTATAGTATACTTATGTATCCTTTTCCTTCGGTGATTTCAGTGGCCTGGTTGGTCATATGCTCCTCTACACATCTTTGTCATCCGGTTTATCTGACAGTTCCTATGAAGGTGTTTCATAGGCTTCCATCAGTCCAATGATACCATCGAAAGTTTGTGCTACCTCTTTACTCAGGATTTCCAAATGGGTTTTCGTCTCTTCGGTTTCTTAGCCTTCTACGCCTGAGGGACTTATCATGGGTTTGCCCGAAGCCTTATACAATACCGGTTTTACATTCCTCTATGTACATGTACCATGTAACGTTATACTTCGCATAGATGTTCTGAGCTCCCAATATCAGGTGGGGCCCAACTTGGTGTACCTAAGATTACAGATACCCAAAACCCAACTGATTGGTAAAGACAGTTACCATAACACAGATATAATTTCCAAAATTCATCGTCTGTGGGAATTGAACCTTAGACCTGCCACTTGGGAGTTGACAACCTATCCACTTCACTAGGTCGCCACACCCCTAAAAGTAATAGATATTAATTAAGAAGTAAAAACTAAAGAATAAAATTTTGAATATTTGAATTTGTACTCTTTGTTCTTTTCTTTTGCCTCTTTCATTATTATGTTTAGAATATACTATATACTAATTGTTCTGTTAAGTTTTCTAAAAGGTCTGCAAAATTTGGTTCTTTAAGTATTTTTTTTTTAACAAATATTTTATTAAGCCTTTTTGTTATTAACTTTTTTACAATTTTTCTAAATATTTTAATTAGTGCTATTAGTTAAATATTGTTTAAACTGTATCTTTTTTTTTTTTTTTTTTGCTTTTGCTAAAACCATAGTTATTGACAACTATAGTATTGCCTTTATTGTATTTTAATTATGATTATATAACTTATACAAGGTAAATCTACAACTAGCCATACATATAACTTTTGGTTGTCTATTTTAAGTAGTTTGTCTGCATAGCAGGTTCTACACTAGCTGCTATACCTGCACTCTACTAAGAGATTATCTATTTAAATACTTTGATTTTTATACTTACATTAATAAATAGTATACAAGTTTTCATACATCAAAGTGCTGTTTAATCTAACTTTTATCTCTCTGTCTGTATATCTGTTAAGCTGTTATATATTTCAGAGTATGTCACCTAATGGTAAAGCTTTAGAGGGCCCTCTGCTAACTAACTACTTATATTTAGTCTTTTGTTAACAAGGCTTGCTCTTGCAGAATTTATTCAAATCTTAGCATTGACTTCATAGCATATTTCTAGTACTTATAGTATACCTTTGCTTCTAACTTTAGATTTTAATTTAGATAGCCTAGAAGGACTATGACCTGTCTATAGTATTCTAGAGTCTGCTCCCCAAGGTTCTTTTTTTTTAGTTCAAGACTTCTAACAGGCTGATTGGTGATACCTTTTATCTAAGTTAGCTTAGTTTATTTTTGAAGAAATTATTTGTTAACATAGTTAATATTTAAGTCAATTTTTCAAATTTATTCTGATTATTAATAGCCTCTTGTTTGTCTAATTTCTTTTATATTGATATTTGTTTTCTAGGTCTAGTCTTTACAGTAGTACTGTCAAAGATCTGTGCTACCTCTCTACTTGGGTCTTTTCAAATAGGCTTTAGCTTTCCAGTTTATAGATTTACATAATCATAAGAACTTATTTTGAGTTTGCACTATCTGATGCCAGTTTGCATTTCTTTGTATAACTTTAATATTGCACAGATGCCCTATAACCTGCCAGTCATGCTAGTGTAACCATATTACAGATATCTCAACTAATCAACAGAATGCTGTTGCTGTAATATTGTTTATATATTATATAGATAATTATCCAAATTTTCACTATCAGTGAGTTTTGAACTTATTATCTATCACTTAAGGGGTTGACAACTTATCTACTTTACTAGTCACCATACCTCTTTTTAAACTATATCTTTATTCTATATCTTTTAGTATTAGATATACTTGTGCTATTTTTTATTTTATAAATATCTTCTCTATCTTTAAACATAGATTTGTATAGGCTCTGAAAACCTCATATGTTTTTTTCTTTGCTTGTTTAATTAGAATATAGCTTATTTCTAATATTCCTAAAGCTGTTTATGTTTTGAGCTCTTTAATTATTTTATTCATTCTTCTTTTTTTCAATTTTTTTTTCAATTTTGCTATATTATTTTTTTTAATATAATCTTGTAATTTATAGATTTCTTTTTAGCTTTTTAATATCTCTTATAATTTGGTATTTCTTTTTTTAAATTATTTTTTATAATGTTTTACTATGGCTTGTTTAACTAGTTCTGACTTCATTACTAGTCTTGTTTTCTTTTTTTGTTTGTTTAATTACTTTATTAAGTATTATTTTCTTGTATAGTTTATTTAAAAGACTAAATATTATTTTCTCTTAGTTGGTTTTAATTATTTTACATTTTTTGTCTATGTTTTTTTCTATTTGTCTTTATTGTTTTTGTTTCTATTCTTTGTTTTTTTTCTTTTAAAAAATTTTTTACTAACTCTTTATGTTTTCTATCTAAGCATCAGACCATTATTTTTAGATTTTTAGTATTCTTGTACCAACTTTCTTGTTTAGTACTTTAAGCTTTCTATTTAACTTATTTCTATTTGCTTCTGCAACTTTCTGTTCTTTTTTTTGTTTTTGCATATTTGACTAGTTTTTGAAGCTCTATGATGATTTTCTTTTGTTATTGATCTTTTTGATTATGCCTTTTGTTTGTTATCATATTGTAGACTCTTTTCTTAGATATATATTTGTTTGTTGCTATTATAATTGTTTTTTTATTAAATTCTATATATTGTTTATTTTTTGTATTTTTTTTTTTCTTTTTGTTTTTCTTTTTAAATATGTTTTAAAGCTTCTTTTATTTCTAATCATTTTTGTAATTCTTGTGCATAATTCTTTCACTTTTATCTTTTATTTTGTTATAAAAATATATTGTTTTTAATTGGCTTTTCTTTTTAATTTCTGTTTTGCTACTTTTTACTATTATATGTTTTATTTATATTTATATTATTGTTACAGGGTTGTAGCCTTTTTGGTACAATACAATCAAGTAACAAGATCACCTGATACAGTGATTGACTATTGCAAATATATATGAGATGAAGATGTAATAGTTTACTTTACTATATAGCAGTAGGCAAATGGTTCAAGATAATAACAGTATATAAATTAACTTTTTATTAACAACACACATAGTGACAACCTTGCCTATAGGAATTACTCTAGAGAAGAAATATCACCCTTTATAATCAAAAGATCATTATGTCTAGGTTAAAGTATAGAAACTTAGAATTGGCAGAGAAGGGAAAAAGATACTCTTTATATATCTTTTTATCTAATGGAGATAGTAGAGGTTTGAGTGACATCTTTTGATACTATACTTGGGGTAGTAGGAATTGTGCAAAAGCAAGTGGAGTTTGTATAGAAATAGTTGGAACAATGTTTATATATATTTGTCATTTGTGCTTGAAACACTTGGAGCATGTATCAAGGTACTTGAGTTTGTGCAAGGACACTTGAGATTGTGCAGAGACACCTGAGGATTGTGTTAGGATACTTGGAATTGTGCAAGAATACTTGAGAATTGTGGAAGGGATACTTGGGATTTTTGTACTGTGCTATTTAACACAGTAAATTGTACTAAGATACATGAAACTTGTGTAAAGGTACTTGGGGTTTGTAAGACAATAATGACATCATAGATGTTACTCAATGTTATATGTTTGTATTACACTTCTAATAGCCAATTAAGATCCTATTTTCTAACTACTATATACTATAATATAACTATACTAATAACTAATAATAAATATAATATAAAATATAATAATGAATATATAATAACTACTAATAATATAATATACTATGTTATGCTAAAAATCTACTTTGTAACACTATTACTATTTTGTAATTGCTTTTAGTAACTTCTTCTATGTCTTTAATTTAGGTTTTTGTAAACTTGAAACTAGTTTCTTTAATATCTATATATAGTTAATTCTTATTGCTATTTCTGAGTTTAACTATGTATATCTTTATTTAATTAAGTATATTTTTTTGTATATATTATAAAAGTCATATCATTTTATTTAACTAAATATTAGCAATCTTTTGTAACTTTCAGATTGTAGATTTTGGCTATTTAAAATATTATTCACTATATAATTAAAGTTTCTTATAATAACTATTTGTATTTGCTTATTATTTCTCATAATAATCTTTATTATTTTTTGTTAAATGTTTTTTTTACTTCTTTATTACTTGGTAATATATAAACCCTATTACTATTAACTTCATTTGTTTGAAGTATAATATAATTTTTATTATATACTTATTTATCTTCTTGACTGTATTTACATATTTTTTCTAATATTCTTTTATTAAAATTCCTATATCTGAATTTTTTTTCTTGTTTTCTGCTACATTATTTTAATACTTGATACATTTTTGATTACTTTATATATTAAAATTTTTTTTTTCTTTTTGCAAGATTTGTTTTTATAATTTTTAGTATTATAATTTTTTCTTTTTCTGCACCAAGCAGATTTTCAAGTTTTCAATCTTGGGTTTTTAATCTACTAATATTATAACATGCTATTTTTATTTTTTTTATTTTTTTTTATTTTTTTTTTAATTGGTTTTGTACTATTTCTATATTATTTGATATTTTTTCTCTTTTTTGCTTTTTTTTTCTTTTTGACAAAAAAGTATTTTTTCAAATACTTTTTTTTCTTTTTACAGAAAATTTTTAAGCTCTTTGTTTATTCTTATTAGTTTAACTAAGATGCTTTTAAGAGTAATCAGATTGGGTTTTCTATATTCTCTTTAGCTATCTTCAATTTTTCTAATTTTTTTAGTATTTGGTCTAGTATTTTTTCTATATTTAATGCATGCTCTTACAGTTCTTTTATGTTTTTAGTTTTTTTTCTTGAACTTTCTTGTTTCTAATTTGTAGTAAATTTTTTTTATTTTTTTTTTATTTTAATAGCTTCTGTTCACTTATTTATTTTTTTTCTTCTTAATCTTATATTATATTTATTTTTGTTTGTAGACTTCTTCATGCTTATATGCTTTTCTTTTAAAATAGTGTCTTCTGTTGCTTTTTTTTGTATCTTTTATGTTTTGCTACTATTTTTATAAGATTTTTTGTTTACTTTTCTTGTTTTGATTTCTTAAAATATTGAAACTCTATTGTATCAACCTTTTTTCTTAGTTATTATATTTATGTTTACTTGATTTTTAAACAATACTACTGTGTAGTTTTCTGATTTTCTTTATTAGTTTAGTAAAATGTATACTGCTATTGTTTTTTTAACTTAAGTTTTTATAGTATAATTAGTTTAGAGTTTTTTTTGATATTTCTTTTAATCTTATAATAAATTAATTTTTTTCTTTTTTCTTTTTCTCTTCTTTTTTACCTGTTGTTATTTTTGCCAATTTTCTATTTCTTAAAAAAATTATCTATAAAAATGCTTGTTTTTCTTCTTTCTTTATCTTTATTACTACTATTGTTTTGTATATACTTCTTTTAATTTAGCATGCTATTACTTTATTTATCTTCTATCAAATATTTGGCCTTATTTTATAATCTTGTTCTAGTAGCAGTATTGTTATATTTACTATATTCAAGATTTTTTTAACTATGTTCAATATTTAAATATCCAAATATTCAAGAATTTCTATAACAAATATAAGCTTTAAAAATTAATATATTAATTTAAAAAATATATAATTATATATTTTTTATAGTGCTGAATATTTTTATTTAGAAAAGTTAAAATAAATTAACTTAATAAAATTTTGAATAATTTTAATTTATTTATTTATTTAAAAAATGTTTAAAAGTATTTAAACCATGTTTACAACTGTTCTGTAACAATACTGCTAGTAGTGCTTCTATAAAATTACTTTTGTCTTTCTATTATTCTACTTTGTAAGCTTTTTTTTTATTTTTTTTATTTTTTTTCTGGTTTCTAATTGCTGTAATTATATCTTTGTAGTTTTGTTGTATTATATTTGTTTTTAATAATCTAATTTCTTTTTTTATATAGTTATTTGCTATTACTGCTTAGGTTACTATACTTATCATTTCTGTAATTAAAACTTCTTTATCTTTTCTTTTTTTTGTCTTTTTTTTTCTTCTATAATTGTATTTTGTTATAACTCTTTTTCATCTATTACTATATCTACTATTTTAGTTTTGTCTCATTTATTTTATATATATTTTTGATATAATAATTTCTTTTTTTGGTATTATTTAATCTTTTTTGCTTCTTATACTTTGTACTAGTAGATGTTAATTTGTATAATTTATTTCTTATGCCTACTTGATAGATTTTTCAAATCTACTTTTTTTTTTTTTGCTTTCACTAAGGCCATAGTTATCGGCGGCTATTGCCTTTATTGTATTTTAATTATGATCACATAACTTGTACAAGGTGAGTATACAACTAGCCACACATACAACTTTTGGTTGTTTAATTTAAGTAGTCCGCCTGCACAGCAGGTTCTACACTAGCTGCCATACCTGCAATCTACTAGGAGATTACCTAATT
>CAJVQA010010540.1:0-11313 GCA_910591915.1 Cetraspora pellucida | reverse complement strand
AGACCTTGTCCCAAAGGACAATGTCATGTGACTGTTACACAAATGCCATGTGACCTGCCAGTCATGCTGGTATGACACAGGTTACAGATATCTTATCCCAACCAATTGTGAGAGACAGTTAACTGTAACACAGGAAGGATTTTCAAATTTTCTATCGACACTGGGATTTGAACTCTAGACCTGCCACTTGGGGGTTGACAACCTGACCACTTCACTAGGTCGCCACACCCCCAATAGTACAATTCTCTTAATTTTTCTATAACAAAAAAAGAAGTTTTTTAAACATTATTAAAACTTCTTAATGAAAAAGCCTATAAATCTATAGGCATCAGCTATGAAATGTTTAAACATACAGGCACTGCCTGTATTCAAGCTATCACAGCTTTATTTAATCATTGTCTCAGTTCAAGTCAAATCTCTAAACAATGAAAACATAGCAGAATCTATCTTATCCCAAAATGTAATATATTCAATAAAGACTTAAACCTTACTTGTTCTATAAGTTTATTGAACACATTTGAAAAGTATATACAAAAATTATCACTACCAAAATTAGTATTATGTTTTTCCAACATCCTATTCTTTCATCATACAACTATATTGCTTTATCTAACAATAGTATATTTATACCTATTCATGTACTTAATAATCTTATTGAAGATGCATCATGTAACTACAAACCAATTTGGCTCTTATCTCAAGATATGAGCAAAGTATACAACTCTGTTAATCTTACTCTTTTTCAAAAATTTTTACAATGTCTTGACCTATCTAGTTCTATTATTAACACTATTATTAATATATTTACTGATCGACAAAATTAAGTTATTACAAACCTCAGTCTAACTCAATTATATTATATGCTTAATGGTATTAACTAGTATGACAGGTTTAATAGATGAGCTCAAAGATGGGGCAAATGCAATGAATTGTCACTAGAAAAAGAATTATACTGCATAACATTCCTCAAAGATAATAGAGGTGGTTTTACAATTTGGCACAAGGTTAAGGTGATCGTAGAGGAGCATTACAAGATAAGTATTATGATTTTAAAAGAGTGTTGATTTATTTTACAAGTTAAAAGGATCTTTATTAACTTTTATTAGTATTTTGTAGAGGAATACAATTATATTGTTAAGGGTTATTCTGTACTATGCTGAACTATTCTGAACTGTATTGAGATGCCTTTTGGAAGGGGAAAATTCTGCTTTTTTTATAATGAATTGAACAAGGGAAGAGCCCACACAAGACCATGATTCTCCTTATTATTACTAACACTTTTTAACCTTATTTGTTATAACCTTTAATCTCTTCCACACAGCCTTTCATTACTTTAACATTTCTCACAGCTTTGATTGAGAGATGTTTCAGTTACATAATCCTGGGGCTGGAACTTATCATATTGTCTTCAATCGCATCTCCTTGACATCGTCTCACACCTAACCCAAGTAGGACAGATAAAGTCAACATTCATTCCTAGCATAACAGGTTGGTCCAGGTTAACCTTACTTTAATTGGAGGGGTGGTTGGGTCCCACATTAAGGCTTGTGTACATTTCATATAGCATCTTTTTGGAGCCAGACACATATGTTTCAGATGGATCATCATGGGCAACTCTAATTAGGTAAGTATGCCACTATAATGTCCATTTTGCAGGCTCTATGAGGTGTCAGTTTTACCTCTGACACTAGGGTAAAACCATTATCCCTCTTCTATAGAAAATTATTTATTTATTTATTTTTTGGTATTAAGGTAACCTCTTTGGTCTTTTGACTTTTATTAATCACTTATCGGTATTGTGGTTCAATGAACCACTACAGAAAAGCATACAATTGGCTACACATGTAACTTTTCTATATTACCTATTTAAGAAGTCCACCTGAAGGTTCTCTACTAATTGCCATACCTAACACTTCTGCTTGGATGTTTCACTTTAAACTCTCTAAACCTGTAACTTGTATTAACATCACTAGGTCATACCCAGATGTCTAGATTATCATCTTAACCTTAGGACTAATTTATCCTTAAGGTAAACCCCCAGAGCCTTCTGTACCTATTTTTACAGCTAACTTAAGTATTGCTATAACAGAACCAACACATGCAGTCAGGGCTGACCATTAAACTGCTATGCCTTTGTAGAGTTCACTTAGATCTCAGTATCTACTTTACAGCATAATTCCAGTACTTTAGTATACCTCTATCTTTTCTTCAGCCTTTTTTACCAAACTTCTAATCCAGATAGCCTATGTAGAACTATGACCAGTCTATCGGTATATCAGGTTGGTCCAATATTCTTTTCTTCTAGTTCATTCCAGCAGCCTAATTGGTAGTACCTTCAAGACTTCCAACCCAGAAGTTCTTGCCTATCTGGCTACTAGGACCAGGTACTAGACCTGGGTATCTGTTTCACCAGGCTAGCCTTTACAGTAAGACATCAAAAATCCAGCTACCTCTCTATTCAGATCTTCCCAAATGGACTTCTTGTTACCCAATTTCAACAGATTTACACAGTCACAAGAACTTATCTAGTGTTTGCACTGCCCAATTTGTCAGTTTGCATTCCTTTATGTAACTCCAACATTGCACAGATGTCCTATGACCTGCCAATCATGCTAGTGCAACTGCCATTACAGGTATTCTAACTCAATCGTTAGTAACAGTTACTGTAATATGAATATTACATAGGTGATTTTCCAAATTTTTACTGTTGATGGGATTTGAACACTCAACCTACCACTTGGAGGGTTGACAACCTGACCACTTCACTAGGTCACCATACCTCCTATAGAGAATTTATTATGTCCTACTTATATTACATATTTATAACAACTTCAAAGATTATATTACACAAGTTTCTTGATTAACCAATCTTAAACATTAAATACACAACAAGCTCAATACATACTGCTTAGTTCTTGCCTATATGGATAATACTTTTTGGATTGCATACCTACAACAAAAACTGTCATAAATTCTTTTTACAGCTGAATTATTTTATAACATAGCCAATATACAAATTAACTCTACTAAATCTATACTTATAACTAATAATAAACAAACTAATTATACTTCTATCACATATAACAACTATTTTTTCAACCTTTATCTATCAAATAAACTATTTAAATTTCTTGGATGCTGGTTTATACTTAATAATAAACTAATTAAACAAACCAAACTTATTATAGCAGAATCATCACATCTTATCAAAATTGCAGACACTAAGCAAATTACTAATATATATGCATGATATATTATCAATACTGTTATAATTTCTACAATAGAATATCAACTTCACAACATTGTTCTTAATCAAAATACATGTAAAAAATTCTTACAAGTCATATTGGACTTGTTAAAACAAAGCCAAACTTAATCACACAATTCTTACTAGTATACTGCTTCACTTTTAGCTATACAATATTTGTAACATATGAGATATTCAACTACAACATCATATTACAAACTTTACTAAAAGGCTTAATTCTCCTGATCTTTTAAGAATAAGTACTTGTATTAGGATTCAACAACTTCAGAACAACTTGTGGTCATCTACTAGTATTTTGATATATGATAATCTTATTATTGATAGGTCTAATAAACATATTATTAACTTTAACATTATTTAACTCTTTAAACATCTTGGTATAATATTTATATCTAATTTGCTATACAATATTCTATACACTATTCAAAAAGAGCCTACTTTACTTAAGTTAATACTTTTATTATATACTAAATATTCAACATTTAAAAAACAACTTAAACACTACTTTATTCTTTATTTAGACCAACTTACTACATTTGACAACTCATGTCTTCTAGAATGGAAACATATAACTTCATGTATAAACAAAATTTCTAAAGGCAAACTACTACTCTGGTTTAGTTATCTAGAAGACCAAACCACAAGCCACTCATATAATTATACTCTTTACTAACATTTACACTTACCTAGCACTAATTACTATAGTTATTCAACTGAACACTTTTTTTAATAAAAAAACTATGGCTTATTACAGTACTTGATGATCAAATTATTACTAAAAAAATCAGAAGACAATCTTCTTCTTCAGGAACTATTCCTATTACTTACTAGCAATGTTATATAGAACAACAATTTACTTGTCTATATTCATTTTTATTTATTCAATTACAAGCATGTCTGGGTTGCTTTCTTAACTCTTATACAATTGCTAATAAATGTATAATTAATATCTTTATTAACCTCTCTTCCAGATTTTTTGATCGAATTAATACATATAACAAATCTCTTAACTTCAGTACCAATTATCTTGATCTTATATACTCTATTGCAATTCGACTTCTATTCAAATCCTTAACTCCCCTAATATCAACATTACAACAAACCTAATTCCAACCATATTTAAATCTGGCACTTAAATAATCTTCAACAAATTATCAACTACAATGCTTAATTATTAGAACTCCATTTTATACAAATAGTTCTGTTATTAACCTGAGTATCTCACAATGCTCTATGGGTATCAGATGAGCCCAAATTTTAAACAACAATATATTATATACATTTTAAATCCAAACAAAATACTGGCCTTGCTCATTTAAGTTTGAGCTTACTGCTATCTTATTAACTCTTATTACTGCTCTTAGAGATAGTACTATATACATATATACTAATTCACAGTCTGTAATCTCTAAATATCACAGTCTTTCAAACTTAATCTATACTCTATTTTATATACATATATCATATTTTTCATTATAGAATACACTTATTAACTTTGTCAAATTATACAATATTTATATTATTTTTTACAAAGTTACTGCTTATCAGAATGATTAGTACAATAACCTTGCAGACAGACCAACTTGCATGCAGTCACTACAACCTGCTATATCTTACCTTTATATCTTATAATATTTACAATCCTATATACACTTTAAATTTTAAAAACTTTTCTTTAGAACTATCTACTCATTGCAATATTCATACAATATAGCATGTACATATTTACGCACTATAAATTATACAAAATCACTTTCAAAAATGACACAAATCCTTAACTAAGTTAATTGGCAAGCCACCTGACTATACATCAATAACAACCAAAAAAATCTCAAACTTTTCACATAGTTTTCAGTCTTCTATTCTTAAATCCTTTAGAATTAAAATTCTACAAAATGATCTTTCTATTTTACAAATTCTACACAAATGAAATTACTCATATTTACCTATTTGTCATTAATGTCATCAAATCAGTTTTCATCTTTACTAGACAACTTGCCTATCTAATTAATTGCTATACAGCCTTATAGACATTTTATTATAACATATTTTAAATACTAAAACACTTGATACTACTTCAAATACTATAATTAATTTATATAACCAAATTAAGCTGTTGAGTAGTATGACTATTTACAGTATACCAGACTTATCTTCAGTTTTTTTAACTCTAACTGGTCTAATACCAAATGAACTTATTGACATTATTGCAAGTTTGTCATCTAAAAAAGTAGCCATAATACTTGTTATCAAGTTCTTACTTCATCTTAACTAACAAATCTATCATAAAATATGGATTCCATACTGCATCTTAAGATTTATAGCTTAACTTTCTGAATATAATATAGTTTCAAATGTTGCCTTACCTTTATTACATTCTCTTTTACTCAATTCTATTAGTTTAAAAATAAACTTCTAGTATATCCAATAGATTAAATATCAAACTAATCTTCTATATATAATTACTAACAATTAAATCTAGATGAGCCTTGACTACTCCAGTTAGTTTAGGTCACAGATAAATTAGTCTAAGCTTTTATTCTTTCTATAATATTTTAAAAGCAGAATTGTACTCTATATAAAATCTCAATTAAATATTCAATAAAAATAGAAACATGGCCTTATTATTAATATTAAAAAAATATATATATATTACTATATATAGCATTTATTAGCAATAGAGTAGTCTTTATTGTAATAATTTATATATATAAAATATTTATAAAAGTACTATTTCTTAACCTTTCAAGAAAGTTAAATGTCTTCATACATTTCAATAATGAATAAACTGAATGCAATATTTAGTATTTTTATATACTATCTATTGTTGCCTTTGTCTTAAAATTCCAAATTACTCTGTATTTTGTTAAGTCTTGTGTAGACTTTGTATAGAATCTGTTAAGTTATAGTTATCATACTATAGTTGAACAGCTTCTGTTATTGCTATGGTTAAAGAAAAAACTACAGGTTAACATTAGCTATTGTATTAACTAATTTAGTTTCTATTTTGTTGTTTTCTTTATTGTTATACATGTTGTTTTAATAATTGTTTTTTTTTTTTTTTATTAAACTAGCCTCTTTTGGATCTAGGGTTTTATTCAGTAAATTGGACATAGAGACTTACAGCCAAAGTCTCAAAGAAGTCACCTTATATTAGAGAGTACAACTAGTTACATGTACACTTTTGGTGTCTAATTTAAGTAGCCTGCCAATAGTTCTATACTAGCTGCTATATCTGCAACCCAACTAGAAGCATTGTCTATTTAAACCCTTTGTGCTGCAATTCTTACTGTGTTACTAGATTATCTTTGATACAGATATTAGTCAAAAAGGTCTATATACTTTTACCTATTTCTCTTAGAACTCTATACCTTATTTTATGCAATATATTCTCAGAAGCATCATTACCAAAGCCTTCTATGTCCCACATACAGCTAACCTAGTTTTATATATCATGCTATAGTTATCTAACATTTGCAGTTACAGAGGTTACCTGTTTAACTACTACATTATGCTATTTCTACCCTTGTAAAGTTTATCCAAACCCTGGTACCTATCTTTCTGACTTCTTCTCTTTATCTTTCTACTATTTAACTTAGAATCTGACAGACTTCCCAGACTTCCAATCCAGATAGCCTGGTGTGATATATCTTGGTATTCTTTTTCTCTGGCAATTCTGACAGCCTGGTTGGTCATATGCTTTTCTACACATTTTTTCATCTGGTTGCATCTATCTATTCCTTATTGGGGTTTTCTAAGCTTCTATTAGTCCGATAGCACTGTCGAAGGCTTGTGATATTTTTTACTTAGAAATTTTCAAATAAGCTTCTGTTTCCTTAGTTTCTTGGTCTTCTATATTTGATAGTCTTATCATGAGTTTGTACTGAAGTCTTATGCAATACTAGTTATTAATATTCCTCTATGTATGTGTAATGTTACACTTTGTATAAATGCCTTAGGCTTCTAATGATGAGTAGAATCTGATTGGTTGTACCTAAGATTACAGATACCTAAATCTAACCAATTGACAAGAAACAGTTTACCATAATACAGGTTAATTACCAAATTTCATTATAAGTAGAATTTGAACCTTAGACTTGCTACTTGAATGATGACAACCTAACCACTACACTAGGATCATCATCCTCTGTTTTAACAATTGTTATTTGGATGCTTTTTGCATATTTGATAGTTATTTTACTATTATTTTTGGTAATTGGATCTGTGTTTGCATCTATAAGCATATTATTATTACTATTTATAATAATATAAGGCTGGCTATTATAAGAATAATTATTTGCTTATTGTTGTTGCTTATTATGTTTGTACTTGAATTTTTAAAACCTGTTGCAACTAATTTGTTGTTGTTATCATTTGTGTAAAATGATGTTATTGTATTTTCAAACAGAAGTATGCCTAATTGTTTATTTTTTGTATTATTTTTTGCTCTAAGAAGAAGTATATATCTTCTTTTTGTTGTTTAGTTAGTATAGGTCTTGTCTAATTTAAAAAAAAAAATAGCAACTCTTTCTGCAGATCACTTATACCAAATTTTTGCTAAAAACATTTAATTATTCTCAAGTATTTTATTAAGTTAACCTTACTTGTACTCTTAAGTAAAGTTGTTTAGCATACTTTTCTGCTCCTGGGCGGCTAAGTTTAAAGTTTTAATAATACTTGGCCATTGAGAAATGTTACAAAAACCATCTTTTTGGTTTTTGCTTATTTGCTCAAATTTTACTAATTAAACATACTCTGTTAACTATTAGTATTT
Source organism: Cetraspora pellucida (assembly GCA_910591915.1). Classification (NCBI taxonomy): domain Eukaryota; kingdom Fungi; phylum Glomeromycota; class Glomeromycetes; order Diversisporales; family Gigasporaceae; genus Cetraspora; species Cetraspora pellucida. Next base: position 3,271 of record CAJVQA010010540.1, on the reverse strand, counting down.
TGTTAAGCTCATCAAGATGACCATTTTAATATATATTTTATTCCAAACAGACAAAGACTCATCAAGTTATTAACAAAAAGGCAAAACCTAAAACCTGTCTTTATAGGTTTTTTCAAAGGCAATCTTAGGAAAATTTGCAGGGGTGCCTCAGAAATTTCACTTTTCTGGTACCCATTAAAATTTCCTAATTGACCAATAGCCTTTTACCATAATTCTACATTTTTCAGATCTTTTCTAAACAAGTTAGAAATCACAAAATGGCAAAAAATTTTTTAAAAAACCTAGTTCTAATAATTTTTAGTACATTTATATTTAGGTATTAGTACAGGCTACACAAGGTTATACAAGCTACTATAACTATAGCAGCCCTAGTAATATATTTAAAAAAATAGATATTATTTTTGTAATATTATTATTTCTAATTTACTTCAAAAAGAAAACAAACAAACCTAGTTTCTAAGCTATCTTAGCTCAATTACAATATGCTTACTCTTAAAGCTTTTGAACTAGACTCTGTTAATCTCAACTATTTTTATAAAAACTTTCCTAAAAGTTTTGGAATTGAAGTCTATAAAGAGACTCTACTAATCTCTTATCCAATTCCTACTGGCAAGCAACCAAACAACTGCTTCAATATCGAACTTAGAGGCAACACTAAATGCTATCACTATATTAAAGCTTCTACAACTAGCAGCATTGTTACTTGCATTTATGGCAAGTTTTATACTAACTTCCTCTTACAAAAAAATCTAACATATGAACAAACTGAATTTAGACAACCTACTAAAAAATCAAAGGACAAAAAACAAATTGCAACAAACATCGCTAACTCTACCGAATTTATTTCACCATCTCCTATCTTATTTACTTTACCATCTACACATCAACATACTTGCCCTACTTGTAATTAACCTATCACTTGTAAACTAACTAACAACAAACATTATCTAGCAAATGATGCTTTACTCTTTAATGACAAACCATACTATAAATCCTGTATCGAAAATCAACTTAATTCTTAACAAGGTTCTTTCAAAAAAACTCAATAACAATTTCCTAGCAATACTACTTTATTTGCTAACAAACTTCAACAAACACTTACTAAGCAACAATTCCAAAATCCAATTACAAAACAACACTTCCAAAACCCACTTATCTCTCAACTTGATCCCCTCATACTACTCAATGATAACCAAAATGATGAAGACATTGATATGGATATTGATGATACTACAACAACTACAAAACAACAATAACAACAACAAAACTAATAACAACAACAACAACAACAACAACAGAAACAACAACAACAATCTTAACAAAACCAATCCATATCTCTTAATACTAAAATTAAAGCTAACCCAACATTTGACTAGTTAACCAACTTTTCAGTTACAACTAAAATGGAAAATAATACAAAACTGCAAACACAACTCTCTTGTAACCTATTTAACTTCCTTAAACAACATCTTTTCAACTTCTATCCTGAAAAAGAAATTAAGCCAGCTACTGAAAACAAAAAAGCTCTTACAGCTAGCTTCTATCATATTATCCATCAAATGGCTAGAAAAAAACCTAAATTTCTTTTAGATATTATCTTCAAAACCAATCCAGATATCAATCATGAAGCTACAATTCCTTTTGACATTTTAGAAGAAAGTCTCAAAAAACTAATCCATAAATTCACTATCATCTTATTTACCAAACTTAACTATCCTAAAATCTTTGCATCATCTGCTACTATTCCTCCATATAGGACTCAAAATCGCTTACAATTTTGTATTAATCTTGCCAAAATTCATTTTTATTTATCCAATAGCTACCAATCTATTAACTATACCAAATTTGCTGAGGACATCAAACTCAGACCCATAAGGTTTACAGTTAGTTCATCAGTAAAACAACTAACAAAAAAGAACAATATTTAAATATCAAAATGGATAACATATTCAATATTCACCTTCTTTTTAACATTTCTAAAACTTTATTCCTTGAAAGTATAACATTCTATCACTTAAAAACTCTGTAAACCATTTTGATGAATAGTTCAAAAAATTCTTTCCTTTATACAATCAACAATTTACTGAACCTCTTAATGAAACTAAAGTCAAAAATGCACTAAGATTTCAATTTCAACAACAGTTTATTAAATATCTTAAAGAGCTTCTTCTTACTAAAATCTTCTTTACTGAATCTCACAACCTTCAACAATGATGTAATGAGGCTATTCAACATGCTAATACTATATTTACACCTGTACTGACTCTGACTATATACATCTTAACAAAACTAAACTTAAAGAAAAACAAAAAGCAAAAGAAACTACATCTCAAAGTAACCAACTTGACTACCAATATATACACAACTATAGCAACCTCCTTAAAGAAATTATAAATGAATCTTATGAAGAATTTCCAAAAACAGAAAGTGAAATCTGGAAACAATCTAACATTGATGCCTCAATCTTTTACATCAATGCCAAACATAAAATCACCTTTAAAGAAAAAATATCTATTCAACTTTTGACAACCTTGCAATCAAAGCTGAAGAGTTTATTTGTGCCAATAACCAAACTAAAACAAATCCTAAATAAAGAAGCTATTACTCCTATCAATATTTAAAAATTTACCAAAATATCATTACACAAAATCACAATATTGATAAGCTTAACTAGCAATAAGCAATTGACTTTCTTACAACCAAAATTATTGACACAAACTACTTAGCCTATGTCATAACCTACTTTGACACTAACAGTTTCTCTATGAATTTTTTTAGAAATTGTTAAACACTTTTAAGAAAAAGCATATCCAGAGACTGAAAAAATCCTACAAAATAAATTCAATTTGAATTTTTATAAACCATCAATACTGGAAGACTCACTCTTTTTTACAGAAACTACTTTTTAATAAATTCTTCTGTAGAACACATTAATGCAGCCACTACTTCTAAGATTATGATGTCCTCTACTTCTTGTAGACCATTCTTAGAAGAGAATGATGTAAGTAAACAGGTGAAAAAGTCTATTTACATGGAGAACCAAGTTTATGATAGCCAGACTCAATGTACAAAGCAGGCTATAGAACTCTTCACAGCTGTGAGAGCCGAGCATACGATGATCAAATCTACAGAAGAACTTTTTACTTTCTTGAATCCCATTGCATCATCACACTTTAAGGAAACACTACAAGACCAATTACTTTGCAGAAACTTCAAATTTTGCTAAATATATTTATAATATAATTATTATATTATTATTATATTATTATTA
>CAJVQA010010539.1:0-11314 GCA_910591915.1 Cetraspora pellucida | reverse complement strand
TCATAATTTTAATAAAGTACTAGCGTGACTGCCTATATAAAAAAAAAAAAACAAAAAAAAAACAAAAAATAATTTATAGAAGCAATAAGATAAAAGAATAGAATAAAAAATAGTTTTATTAATAATAATAGATAAAATAATATTTTATTAAAGAATACTTTGAATACAAAAAATCTTTTATATAAAAAAATAAGTTAAGAAGAATTATAAAAGATACTATTAAGAACTGTTTAAAAACTTCTAAGAACTGTTCTTTTAAAAAAGCAAAAAGCTATCCTTTTTATAGCTTTTAATCTAATAATTGATTGGTTTTAGAGCTACCATATGTTGTAGTATCATCCTAAACTATATGGACATTCAAAATGTAACAGAAATTAAGAAATTTCATGTATATTTTATTAATAATGCTTGTGCATAAATGATAAACTAATTCTATATCTTTCTATTTTTATTAATGTTTGACATTCTATTATGCAATAACTTATATATTAACTAAAAATAAAATAAATATTATTGTGTAACTCATATGTTTATCTACAAAACTCTCTATAATTATTTAGTATTCAGAAACCTTCTTATAGGTGTTTTCCTAAACACAACTAAAAATAACTATAGTAGTATATAGAAACTATATAGTAACACTATAGTAAATATTGCATTATGTATAAGAAGTATATAATTATATAAGAAAAATAAAAGATGTAATAGAAACAAAAACATAAACAACAAGTAGTAGTATAATAAATAAATAAGAGTTGTTATATTTAAACCAGTTTATAAAAATAAAAGATAAAAAACTTATTATATAAAAACAACTTAAATACTATTAAAAACTGTTATGTAAAGAAAAAATATCAAATGGTTTAGTATAATAGAAAAGAAAATACTAATAATACAGACAAACAAAAAAGTTTATAACTATTACAAAATGAACAGTTACAACACATAAACATTAAAGATTAAATAAACAAAAATATCAAAAGACTGAAAGAAAAAAAAATAGATCATTTATAAACTAAAATATAATCAACAACTTAGCAAAATAACTAAAAAAAAAGAGAAAAGGTTCTAACAAAGCATTGGTTAATACAAAAAGAAAAAAAACAACTACTGAAATAAGTATTGCAAAGATTGTAAAAATAAGTTAGATTTAATATCAAACAAATACAAAAAATAAAATTAATTTTAGGAACAATAATTAGGAAAAACAATAACAAAATTAATAAAATATTAGAACAAATAATAAAAAACAAAACAATAAAAAATTAGAAAAAAAATAAAAAAATCTAATAAAATTAGAAAAAATAAAAAATTAAAGATAAAAATAATTAGAAAATAAAGTTTAAATAATGCAATTACAAACTACTTAATAAAAATCTTAGTAAAAAACAAAACCAAATAAAAACAAATACATATTCTATATAGAGTATTATATAAAAAAATATAAAAGATAATATAAAAAAATAAGTATTAGTTAGGTACAATTAGAAGAAGAAAAAAACTGATCAGAAGAGAAAACAGCATTAGGACTTAAAAGATAACCTTTAGCAATAATAGCAAAATTAATAGCAATATAGGCAACAATTTTAATAGTATTAAAAAAAAAACTATAAAAGTGTATACAGATAGTATTACTGTATTAAGAAATATTAATAAAGTAACTTAAGGTATAGAAGATAAAAAAATTTTAAAGAAGAAAAATACAATATAAATAATAAATATTACAAGTCTAATTAAAAACAAAAACATTAAAATAAAAAAGTTAAAATTAAAAATTATAAAAAAGATAAATAGAATAACAAAGCAGCTTTATTTACAAAAAAAAAGTAATAAAAATAATCTATATAGAAGAGATTAAGTATAATAAAATAAAGTATTACTTAGAATAAAAAACCAAAAGATTGATATATCAATAAAACTTCTGTAAAAATAATTACTAAAACCAAAATTAAAATTAGTTAGAAAGAAACAAACTCAATTAGAATATTAAAGACAAAAACAGAATACATATTATATAACTGATTAAGTTTTTAGAAAAAATAAATAGAACAAGAAGAGTGCACTATATATTAAAAAGACTTAATATAAGAAAAGTTATAGCAATTAAGTACATAATAAACAGTTTACTGATATTAAAAGAAAATTAGAAAATATATATAACAACAAACTAGCAGATTTATTAAAATAAGAAAAAAAATCTAAGCATATATAACAAGTTGCAACAAACAAAAAAACTTATAAAAGTAAATTTAAAAAATATTAGCAACAACAGTATAAAATAGACTTAAAAAAAAATAAGTACTATATAAAATATTATTTAAAGAGACAAAAAAGATAAAAATCAAAAATAGAAAAGTATTAATAAAGAACTTATTACATTAAAAATAAAAAAAAGTCTCAAATAACTGTTAAACAAATATATAATACAGAAGTGTATAGATATAATAACAAAAACAGCATAGAACATCTTTTATGATCAAGTATAAAGAGTTTAATTTGAAAAAATATAAAAATAAAAAAAATCTTTAATATAACAAATAAAATAAAGAAAGATATTAAAAAAAATAAAAAAAAATAAAACATCAAAAAAAAATAAGAAAGAAAAGAAAATAGAAAAAATGAAACAAGTGAAAAAAAATTTTTGAAAATAATTAATATACTTGTTATAAAAAAAAGAAAACCCTTTTGATATAATTTTAAGTAGCAATCTATCTCTAACTAAGATAATGTGACAGGTTGCATTTAGGTACTATTAGAGTAATTAAGTGATGCTAAACTTATATATTAAAAAATTCTATATAGTTATATATATATAGTTTCAAGAATCTTAATAAAGTATTAGTGTAACTGCTTAAAGTTAAAAAAAAAAATTACAACTTTATCAATATTAATAACTTAGCACAACAAGGTCAAAAAAAAAAGAATTAAGTAAGAAAAAAGAAGTAAATCAACAAAGTAAAGAAGCTAGAAAAGACAATATTGAGGCTTGTCATAAAAGAAGAAAAATCATTTAATTATAAACTTTAAGTAGTTAGATGAGCAACATACTTTAACATGTTTGGAGTAAGGTGACAGGTCACACTTAGATACTGTTTGAGTGGCCGGGTGATGCTGAACTTAAGTATTAGGTATATCTCTGTTATTGCTAGTCTTAATAAAGTACCAACATGACTGCTTAAGGTTTAAAAAATAAATAAAACTTAGCATTTGTTTTTATACATATAATTATACGTACGTAACGGTAACATTAACTGCTATTGAAAATTTTCTAAATTTAATTTATGCATCAATGCAAGAATCCATGCATGAATAATGAAAAGAAACATCCCAGAAGCAATAATAATAAATGTGAATGATTTTTGATCTGCATCCCGGTAAAAAAAAACCTCGAGGTAACACTCGGAGATCATACGATTTGTACACTTCGTATGACAGTGCAAATTTCTGCATTAAAAGTTTTTTTTTTTGCGTATTGACCTTTTGGCAACACTCCGCTACACATTACCAGCAAAGGAGAAACGATGGAGTTAGGTTATGCCGACCCTGGACATCCACAGCCAGCCAACAAGGTTGAAGATACTGAGGCCAAACCTCCGACATTTCCGACAACTGTATGTTTTTTACCGTTACTATATATATGTATATCATTTTTGTCAGCTGACAAACAGTTGGCTTATCAATCCTTTCTTCGTCTATTACGAAATAAAAAATTAGCAAGAGCTTTCTACTTCAGCAAAAAAAGAATCCTCTCCACTTTCTAATATACCACCGGACATGCCATCTCAAGGTCCACCTTCACTTGTTAATGGTGACGACCGTGGCCGTGATCGTGAGAGCGGCGCATCTCGTCCACGACCTCGATCTCGCTCTCCTCGCCCCCGCTCTAACTCTCGTAGCAGAACACGCAGTCGAAGTCCTCATAAATCACGTACCACTCGGCGACATAGACGTCGTTCATATTCCAGAAGCTCTTCAAGCAGGAGTATTTCTAGAGGAGAAAGAAGGAGGAGGTAAAGTTTACTTTTGCACCACGTTAAATAAAACGGAGTATTGATTCTATTTTACACCCTAGATCCAGGAGTCGCGATAGAAGTCGTGGAAGAAGAAGAGTGAGTCGTAGAGACGTAAGTTTGGTGCAAGCTGTTAATAATGCTTATTTAAAAATTTAACTTATCCAAATAACTATTTTAATAGGAGCCTGATCCTAGCCACGTTTTAGGTGTTTTCAATCTTAGTCTTAGGACTACAGAAAAAGATTTACAAGCAATCTTTGAACGTTACGGAAGGGTTAACCAAGTGACTATTGTCTATGATCATCGGGTACATTTTCATTTCATCAAATTCAAAGTTCACGACATGGAGTAGTAATTTGCAGTTGTTTATTGTACAACAGAGCGATCGTTCTCGTGGGTTTGGATTTGTCTATATGAATTCGGTTGAAGAAGCATCTGTTGCTAAGGAAAAAACAAATGGGATGGTACGTTTATATATAACCCGTGCTATATTATTTTCGTAGTCTCTTGACACTGTGTATAATTCTGTAATACGGATCGTAGGAACTCAACGGAAGAAATATGCGTGTAGATTATTCTTTGACTCAGAGGCCGCATACACCGACCCCCGGTGAATATATGGGGGATAGACCATCACGTTTCCGTGGAAATACCTATCGTCGAACGCCTTCTTTCAGTCCGCCACCACGCTACAGAAGAAGAACGCCTTCACGCTCTAGAAGTCGAAGCTGGTCAAGGGATAGAAGAAGATCTCGCAGTCGTAGTCATTCAAGGGGTAGAAAAAGGTCGTACAGCCGCTCTAAAAGATCCCGTAGTTATTCTCGTTGAAGAGAGGTTGGTATTTTTTTGAACTTATATTGGATGATATTCATTATCATTAATTTCTCTTTTTGTACTGAGAAATTAAAACCTTTATTTAATAGCGTTATTCTTGCTTCTATTTGGACTTTTCTGGCGATTTTACACTCTAAACTTTAAGTTCTTATATTTGCGGATTGGTGTTTGTAGTATCTTTTTTTATATATATATATTTTTCGGGAAAATAGCAAGAAACAAGAACAACGAAAAAGAGAAGTGGTCCTTCTGAAGAATGAAATTTCAGCAAATGATAGTGTTCTCTATATTCACATGTGCATTGTCAAGTCTATACAAGATATGCTTCCTTTTAGGCATAATTGAAGGGTTTGACTTTTTCTTTTGCTGCTTGTGTTTTATCCCCTTTTTCTTTTTCTTTGATTTTCTTTGCAAGTAGGTATCTAATAAATCCAAATCTAAGCATAATATAGTTAAATTACTCGATCTTATAACTTTTTAACGTGTTAACCTTTGAAATATGCGTGACGATTCAGACATTGAAAATAAGCAAGTACTAGTAATGAAGGTTATAAAAAAAATATATCTTGAAGGCTTTCCAATTTGGACAAGAACCAAGAAAAAGGAAGGCAATTAATCAAAAGAAGATGGACACTTCCATTTTAGGTTGTTTAAGAAAAAAAAATCGAAATCAAAAAAAATAAAGTAAAAAAAAAAACTAAGTTAAAGAAAAAACCCAAAAAAAAGAAAATCTAAAACTAAAAAAACCTCTAATTGAAATACACGTGAAGACTGCTATGAAGCCTTAATTGAAACTGTCTGAAGACCCATGAAGCTTTGAATGAAATTAAGTTGAAGAATTTATTGAATTTATTGAAGTTATCTACAAACCAGAAAAGAATAATATTCGTCTAGGTCTAAAAGAGTTAATGAAAACCTTGAAATTCGGATTCAAAAAGAATATTTGATTTTGAAGGATTATAATCCCCAGTTAACCTTCAATTTCAACTCGGAAACCTTTACCCAAAAGCAAAGAAGTACACAGTTATGGAAATAAATGTAAAGAACGAAAACGAAATAACTCGTGATTTTGATGTTTTTGGCGAGTTTACATACATTTACATAAACAGATTCCCGTAAAGACCCTAATGTTCATGCATTTGATAGTAGATCGTAATATGCAAGAACAGGTTTGATAAAGGTGTTAGCATGAACTTTAGTATGCATCACAAAGATACTCTTAATCAAATTGATTGCGTTTAGGAAAATCCGAGAAAACTTATTATTATGGAAGAAATAAATTAGGCAATAATATTTACTACATTTTCTATCATGCAAACTGACGATTTAAATTAATCTTATTCAAAATATCGATTCACTAATTCAGTTTCATTTATCAATAGGAACATATATAATGTATTCTGAGCGTCAATTAAAACATGCCTGGTATGATTGGTGAGTTTTTCGGATTTTGTACTATATATATTTAAGCCATTTAATTTTAGTTTTGCACTAAAAAAAAAGTAATGTTTCGATCATTTTCTTCAAAGGCTATCCAGATTGAATTTTGATTACTTTGAGTAACCGAATTATCATTCGAATTGAATAAATCCGGATTTGATGCGAATGCAATTTACAAAAATTATTGATCGACCAATTCTATATTGTATCTAGCTTCGAAAGGCACATTTGATGTGCAAATAATCAAAATCCGAAGCAATTTGTTTAAAAAGCAAATATTTTATAGCCGTTTTCATAAATTCTGGACAATAAGAAAATTACTGATTAACAAATCAAGTTCTGGTATCGGATAGATGCTGTTAATTTTATTAATTCCGACACAGCTTATCGATTCGATTATCAAAATTCTCAGCTGTCCAGAATTCATGAAAATAGCGTGTTTATCCGCTAAAATTAACGTTCACATTTAATCCGAATTATCGGATCTATCCAAATTACAAATTTAAAAAGAACGTGTTTAAATTTTGTATATTACCACCATAATAAAACATTTATCGATCGCATTACGGTACGTTTCACTCTATGGTGTAAAGTTTGTATTAATACATTTTATTTTATTAAAATTCTACTCTGTAAAATGGAATTAAAATTACGTAAAGATATACAGTATTTATTACAATTCTGGCATCTATAAAATGTACTCTATATTAAAGATCTAGTCCTAATAGTAAACAGCAGCCTACAACATTAATACAATGCGTTAAGTCTACATAAAATAAAAAATAAGAACCACCGTTCTAATATTATGTCTAGCTAAACTGATATCGAAGATAACATCGTAAAATTAATTGTATGATGGTGTATGTGACATTGAATGTAAGGTGTTCGTTTAAAAAAATTTAAATTGTTACGCTCCCTTATTCTTAATTAGCACTTCTTAAGCTGACTTGATACAGGTTTAGGAAGATCATCAGCATTTTGTTTAACAAGCTTAGCTTGAGCTGATTTGGCTATGGAATAAATAATTCCAGCAACAAAGCCTTTAAAAAAAAATTAAAATTAAGTAAATGAAGTTTCCAAAATTCAACAGGGAACCTAATGCAATAGCTTACCAACTGTTATAGCCGATACATTGCCGACATTGACAGGATCATCAAAGAAAATCATACCGCTTGCAGCAACAGGTAACTTATTTAATGCACCTACCATACTATAAGTTGTACTAGATGTAACTCTGACACACCATGCTGAGGCATACGAAATAGCAAATGCTGATATGCCGGAAAATAAGATAGCCATCACGAGCGTATTTCGAACTTCTACTGGGCTAATTGAAAAAAAAAACATTAGCCAAAAATGTCGAATAATAAATATTATCTAATAAATTGCTTACAAGTTCTTTTCTAAATTATTAACGCTCCAGTCTTCCATCATAAAGCTTAATACTATCAACAAAGGTATGGATAAGAAATTATTATAATATACAGTATCGAAATCCTTGAATCCTATGAACTTGATATATTTTCTCATGGTCAAGACGTAAGCAGCAGAAGAAATACAATTGAGACTCATCCAAAAATAGCCAAGATCTAATGGTGCGTATGAGGCTTCGGAAAATACTGTGGAAATATCAGACCATGCAGCTATAATTGACGATAGAACCTTTTTTACGTCAATGATTAGAAAAATTCATGTCAATGGAAAATAAAATCAGATCCATAAAAAAAAGATATTCAAACCAAATACCATTAATAAAAAACTGGACATAGTCAGTCTTGTTATTGTTCCTTCAAACCATAATACTTCTCCATATGCAATAAGGATAATTGTCAAATTTTTAAATATCGTATATACAGGAATTGATAAATATTGCAAACTAAATATATTTAAACGAAAGAGATATCGGATTAGGGAATGAATTGTTAAGAATGAATAAATATTAATAAGACTTATCACCTTTTGCTTCCCGTGTAAATCATAGCTACGAGCATCGCAGCAATGGGAAACCCTGTAAAAAATTATATTGTCAGTGGAATACTTAAAAAGATTAAATAAGGGATAAATAATATGCTAACATTGTTGAGATATTTCTGACTCCAGCTTCCGATAAGTAATTAACTTAAAAATTTTGAAAATATGAAGGAGTAAAACACATGATATTGACTATTTTTTTAAAAAAAAGACAATTTCCATTAATTATATCAAAATGGATGAAATAAATCAAGTTAAAAGAGTATTAAAGTTGAAGTAAAACCTGGACTCCTAACAGTAGAAAATTCATGTTAAACTCGTATCCGGATAGAACATATTTATTTGTAACGGTCATCAAGATACTAGCAGCACAATAGGTTAAAATTGGAAGTACACCCGTTGTTGCCAACGAGGATATATAGGAAAAATTATCTTTCACGGCGATTAAGGAGGGTTGGGATGAAATGGTAGCATTCTCTTCTTCGATCAGCAACTTGTAATCTTTGGTGTTTGGTGACATTTTTGTGTTTAGCTGACAAGATCTGTTTCTATATTGAACAAACATCAGTTAAGACACGAAAAAGAACGAAGAAATTTTAAATAAGATCTTTAGCGTTTAAAAGATATCCGCCTTGTTAATCATTAAACTTGTATTCGATGGTACAAACATTATTAGTTGCGTCGAATTCGATATTTGTATAATGCAACCAATAATTTTTCGTGTAACTCATACCCTCTATCGGATCTTCAAACTTTGCTTTTTAGTGATTGTACGTAGAATTTAATAAATTAGAGTCGACTTGCACATATAGGGTTTTTGTCTTGAAAATCAAGTTATGAGACATATAATTTACTATATCTCAACTTGATTTATTTGCGTTTTTAAAGGTTATGTAGATTATAAACCACGCATCGGGATTTTAAAATTTTAATTTACCAGTCATAGCGATGGCGATAGTTTTAAAAAAATCAGATTGACAGTCATAGAAAGACATTCATATGATTGGAGCATAGCGGGCTTTCATTAGATAGCGGAAATTGTAATATCGTAAAGATCTTATTGGTTAAACTTTAACGTTAACGTTAACTAAACCGTCATGAATAAAAAAACCAATAAAGATAAGGGGTTTACTAAAGGTGGCGTATCTACATTGTCCAATTAGAGACGGCATTTAAAACTGTCCAATTAGAACCGTGAGGAGAAATTAAGGGTAGGGAGCATGTCGATCATTTTTCATATAAACTCGATGGTATTTTTTTTCGTGTAACACACGTGGAAATCGAACACCTGATCATGAATCTTGAATTTTCGATGAAAATGTGCATCAAATTTCGATATTCTTTTTTTTTTTATTCTTTTTTTACTTTATTCAATTTTACAAAATATAACTTTAAATGTAACCTGTTACATTAATCCAGTTAGAATTAGAAATTATGACTTATCTGATCCTTACTCTACAATAGAATACTATTAATCTGAAAACATCTTTTTGTAAAAAAGAAAAAAACAAAAACAAAAAAAAATTTTAAAGTTGAGAAAAAAAATGAATGAAAATAGGAAGTAAAATAAAACTAATAAAATAAAAATGAAATTAATTTATAAGGAAAATAAAGAGGAAACCTGCTTATAGGATAAAACTCTATTCTAAAATTATTACTTGTTATAATGTTTTTATATTTTTATAAACTATGACTATTCTTTAGAAATTAGATATTCTTAAACAAAATAAAAATTGTATTTATTTATAGGATGAAGTTTGAGCTAAACACTTTCTATATAAGAGAAATCTTCAAATAGGTAAAATACTATGTTATGATTTGAAGTACATTTAAGTAATTCAATTTTTCATAAACTTCTATAATAATTTTTTTAAAAAATATTATATATATAATCTTAAAATATATACATATCTCAATATGTTTTTGATCTTTCTAAATTAAATCTTTTTTTGATTTATTTCATGTAATTAATCAACTCATATGTTTGTTGTATTCCTTATTTGTTATATTTAAATAAACAAATAATCATAAAAGAAAGTAATATATAATATTAATCTTTTGATAAAAATGAGCCAAATTACCATTTTTTGAAAAAAATAAAATAAAAAAAAATAAAAAAAAGATATATTATTATTATAAGAGTTAAAGTTAAGAAGAATTTTTTTAGTTATTCTTTTTTTTTTTTGCTTCTAATATTTTTAACTAAGACTGATTTTGTCTCTACTTATTTTCAGAATATCTTTCTAGTTTGAATATTGAATATATAAGAAAATCTATCAGACAAAAACTTAATTCAAGACAAAAACTATTTAAGTTTTATCTACTTCTTAGTATTGTTACAGAATTGCAGCCTTCTTGATACAATACAGCCAAGAAATAAGGTTACCTGGTACAGTGATTGACTATTACAAATATATATGGGGTGGAGGTGTAGTAGTTCATTTTACTACACAGCAGTAGGCAAATGGTTCGAGATAATAACAGTATATAGATTAACTTTTTATTAATAATATACATAGTGATAATCTTACCTGTAGGAATTATCCTAAAAAGGAAATATCACATTTTATCATTAAAAGGTCATTATGTTTAAGTTAAAGTGTAGGAACTTGGAATTGGCAGGGAAGCAGAAAAGGTACTCTTTATATATCTTTTTACCTAGTAGGAATAGTGGAGGTTTGAGTAATATCTCTTGATACTGTATTTGGGGTAGTAGGGATTGTGCAGAGGCAAGTAGAGTTTGTACAGAGATAGTTAGAACAATGTTTATATATATTTGTTATTTGTACTTAAAACACTTGAGGCATATGTCAAGATACTTGAGTCTGTGCAAAGACAGTTGGAGATTGTGTAGAGACACTTAGGATTGTGCAGAGTCATCTGAGAATTGTGTTGAGATACTTGGGATTGTGCAAGTATACTTGAGAATTGTGAAAGAAATACTTGGAATTCTTGTACTGTGTTATTTGATACAGTAAATTATACTAGAATACATGAAGCTTGTGTAGAGGTACTTGGAGTTTTGTAAAACAATAATGACATTATAGATGTTACCC
>CAJVQA010010538.1:0-11315 GCA_910591915.1 Cetraspora pellucida | reverse complement strand
CGTCCGTGGGAATTGAACCTTAGACCTGCCACTTGAGGGTTGACAACCTATCCACTTCACTAGGTCGCCACACCCTTCTTAATTAATGTTATAGAATTAACGTTTATAAATATTGAAGAATTTTTCAAACCAGATTTTAAATTCAGGTAAGTGGTTTTTTAAAGAAGAGATTTGAAAAGGTTAGAGAAATTGTTTTTTAGGAATATTAAGGGATATATTAATATTGAACTTGTCATCATTTTGAATTTTGAAAAGTGGTTGGTTGATATTGTCTTCACTAATAAAGTAGTTAAGTCTGAAATAGATAGAGTAGAGTTTAAGATCTTCATAGAATTTTTCAGTATAAATGGTTTTGTATTTGTCATGAAGAATAAGATATAGGCAGGCTAAATTAAGTGCTTCTTGTTTTTGGTTTGTAGTAGTATATGAAGGGATGGAGTCATAAAAAGCAAAAATTCTTGAGTAGTTTAGTTATGTGAATAAAGTTGTAATAAATTCTTGCAAAAGTGAAATAAAGATAGAATGAATTAATTTAAATGGAATTGAAATTGATCTATCAACTGAAGGATTTGCTTCATAGATAAGATCAGTTAGGAATTTGGATCTTTTGCTGGCTAGAGTTTTAACCAGATATTTGTAATTAAGTTTGGATTCAGAGGCATTTTCTAAAGTTGTTTGAGTGATTTTTTCTAGATAGATATTAATAAGATATGGTTTAATAAAATTAAATAATTGTTGTACAGTGGAATTATTTAGTTTGGTGTTATTTTTCATAGACTCAGTTATAGGATATTCTTTAATCCAATTGAGGTCATTAGTAGTATCTCGTTAGTTTACTTTTGATTTTTGTTTTTGTTGTAAATTGAGTTTTTTTTTTTTCTTTAATAAGAAGGATTTAAGAAGTTGGATTTTTTTAGTAGGTTTCATCTGTTGAATATTGATAAGAGCAAGAATTAGTTTTTGTTTAAGAGTTAAAGGAGAAATAATTTGTTTTTTGGAAGTAGAAGAAGTTTGAGTATTTAAACTAATTAGTTTAGATTTAATTGAAGCTATAACTATTTGCTGTTGAAATGTAAGAGGAGAAGTTTGAACCAAAGGTTTAAGTTTAATATCTAATAGATGAGGAATACAGAGTCTGTAGATTAGATTTTGTTTGAAAATTGTACAGATTGTGTAGTTAGGAGCATGACTATATTGCTCTGTTGCTACACAAAGAATATTTTTAGTTCTGCATAAGAGACATGTATGATAGTGTTGAGAATATGCAACAATTGCAGAAGGTATAGAATCTAATTGAAAGTTAGGAAATAGCATATGAGGTTTGAAAGAAGATGAATCAGATTGTAGTTGTTTAGGAGTAGGTGATTGAGGTAATTCATCAGCTATTTTTTTGAAATGACTGATAGAGATAATAGAAGTAGTTTGGATTATAGGTTGTCTGAGAGAAGTAGAATGAGGAATTCTATAGAACCAAGAGATAAAGCTAGTATAATATGTTTTACAAAGACATGTGGTAATAATGGGTTGTTGAGGAACTTTAAAATAATGATACTTTTTTGTTGTATCACAAGTAATTAAATTAATATCTGCTGAAAGCACACATAAAGATTGAAGTTTTTCTTCTATCATTTCTATACCATGCTGATCTTTATATCTGCCATGGTAGTAGTCAATATCATAGAAGTCAAGATCTTTAGAAATTAAAGTAGACATAGTTTAGAGTTTAAAGAATAAAAACAGAGACAATAAATGAAATTTTGAGTGTAAGAGAATCTGAAAAATATGAGGTATGACAAATAAGAGGGTGTGACAAATAAGGAATGTGATGAGTAAGGGGTATAACAAATAAGAGAATGTGACAAATAAGTGGCACAGGGTGTGCAAGCTAAGTGGTTACAATGATCAATATTGAACAGATTTTTGTATTAGTTAATCGAACCAAAAATAAAAAAAATTAAAATTTGTATTAAATTAATTAGAAATATGGTTTTTGGTAGTGATCTGCAGGTACTAAGCATTCTAGAATACAGAACCCCCCAAAAAAAGAAAAAATTTTTTGCAAAAAAAGGAACAGAAGTTTTATAAAAGAGTTTTAAAGTTTTTTGCATAAAACCTTCAATATTAGTCCAATATTGATATATAATATATTAAAATGAAGCTCTAAGTAAGCTCTATCTTTTTGTTTAAGGTAATAACTAAGGTTAGCTTAGTAGATTATTAAAAATTTTAGAAAAAGTATTTTGCAGTTTAATAAGTATATCTCACTATACAGAGATCCGAGAGATATAAAAATAGGCCGCCTATATGTAAAATTTAGTTGTGAACAATTTTACTTAGAAGATCAGAAAAGGTTTACTTAATAAATTATTTAGTTATTGCCAGTTTATTATCAGAGAATTTTGGTACAAGTGATCATTAGAAAGAGTTAATGATTTGCATCCTTTCTTTTTTAGATTCTATAATAATGTTAGATACTAAAAGAGATTATTTTTAGACATTATATATATAACAATTATCTTATTATAACATTTATTAGTTATAGTCTTCTCATTCTTGTAAAATAATATAAAGTGATTACTGTATTTGTGAATAGTACTCTGGCAAATTTAAAGGCTATATATAGTTGTTAACAATCTGATTATTAAGGCTTTTCTTCCTCTGGCTATATTTTACAGATATTTCTAAGTTTAAAAGTCTAATAATCCTTTTAAAAAGTAAACATTTGTTATGTCTAATCAACACATACTGGACAATAGGATCTAGTTAAAAACTGATTCTATTGTTGTATCTTATAGTGTCTAGGAGGCTATTGAATTTAAATTTCTTAAACATTTATTTTTTTTTCTTTATTATTTTCTTTATTGGCAAGACCAAATCTTTTATTTTTTTTTACATTTAAAATCTTTTATCACACAAATCACATGAAATCTTAAATTCTTATTGGACAATTAAATTATTTTATTGATATTCAAAAAGGATACTAATTTGAAATTTAGTAATTATACTAGTATGGATTAACAGTATAAGGCATATTACCAAACTGTATAGATCATACATTCGAGACTGGCTAGAGTGAATTTTCTGCTAAGAAACAAAGCATAGTAAGACCCTTGACTGAAATACTGAAAATTTCTATTTTGTTTTTCTTTAAATTATTATATATATATTTTTTTAATATTATAGTATTATATTTTTATTTATTTAAACTTTAAAACTTTATATTTTATTATTATTATAAAAACAAATTAAAAAAAAAATTAACAAAACAACACAAATCTAAAATCTAATATCCAACAACCTATATTTATTACTACTATCTTCATTTCTTCTTTCTTTCTTTCATAATCTTCTTAACTCTTCTTCACAATTCTCTAACCTGGCCCTCAACCTATTTTTTTTCTTTAACAATCTTGTATACCTCTGCTCTAACATCCATCCATTTTGCACTCTTAACACTGCATTTGATTTACACTCTTCTAACTTCTCTTCTAACCTTTGAATTCTTCTTTTTTGGTAGGCTATCAAACAAAGCAAACTATAGAAAATTTTATTTAGTTTGTTAAATTATTAAAAAAAAAAAAAATTTTTTTTAATATTTATTGCATATTCTCATTCTAAACTACTCTCAAGGTCTCATACAAGGCATTATTGCCCCCACAATGAACTTAATGAACATTTCTTGACACATTGGTTCTTGGTATTGTTATTATTATTATTATTATTATTGTTGTTGTTGTTAATTTTTTTTTGAAAAAGGAAGGAAGAAGAGATATAAAATTTTTCTTTTCTTCTTATGAACAATGATCAAATTTTTTTTTTCAATAAAACAAAATTAGGAATTAAAAGGAAGTTGATTTAACAAATTTGAGAATCAATTAGAAATTGATTTAGCAAATTTGGAATAATAATAATTTGTAAATTGTATGATTACAAATAATAGGAACAGGAATTATTTTTAACTTTTTATAATAATTTAGAATTTGTAGAACAAATTTCTTTAAGGGGATGGAAATGTTATAGGATAGATTTCTATTATTGTATTATTTATTAGTTATAGTTGCTTTAATGCTTTAAACATTTTAATGCCTTAAGCTTGTAATATTGGTTGCTTAGTTCCTTAGTAAAACTAGTTACTTAGTCTCTTAGTAAAACTGGTTGCTTAGTTTCTTAGTGAAACCAGTCACTTAGTCTCTTAGTAAAACTGGTTGCTTAGTTTCTTAGTCACTTAGTTGCTTAGCTCACAGATATATAAACCTTCTAAATTCTCTCAAGTGAAAAAAAATTTCAGTTAACAAGAAACAAACAACTCTTCTTCTTCTTTATCTTGTAAATTATATCCTGAATCCTTTAGAACAGGTGTCTAAGAATAATCCTTCTTGTAATTATTTAATAAATAACTTCAACTATAAACTACTATATAATAATTATTGAACTGCTTCAGAGATAAGTATAGTTTCTTGACAACATCTAACAGAAGCTATACTTTCCTCTTGAACACTGCATATATCCATAAGGGATTCTCTGTGCTGTGTTATTGTTGTAGTGTAAAAATAAGAAGGCTTCTACTCTATAACAATATTATAACTAATACAATATCTCTTTTAATAACAATTCTATCACTGGCTTTTATAAATAATACCACTTGGCATTATGAAAGTGCAAATATAATACAAAATATCATAAATAATATCTCTGAATTATACAAATTCAATAATATAGAAATTAATACTAACAAATCAGATCTTCTTTATATTAAATCCAAATTTCTATCAAATCCAACTTCTACTCTTTTAATGAACCAACAAAACATTCTATTCAGAAAACTACAAGATGTAATTCGATATCTTAGCATATTTATAATGACAAAGAATCTTCTAAACCAACACTTGACCAAATTCAAAATAAAATTAAAAACTTTCTTACTCTTATTCAATACAAAAAAATAACATCTTTATAAATTTTATTACTTTTCAACTTAATTCTATAATTTTCATTAAAATACCTACTTCAAATTATTTTAGTTTACACAAAAACACAATCTAAATTCTCATGCCTTTTTACTATTTATACTAAAAAAAATGCTTTCTCTAGCAAAAAACACTGATAATATAATTCTTTTTTATTATATAATATCAAGTAAGAAAATTTTTTTTTTGGTATTAAGATGAAGCCTTGCTCCTATCTTTTATTCATAGTCATTAAGTACTAACTACATGGAGTTACTGAATACAAAAAGAAGTTCTATATATGCTATAGCTAAAACTAATACTTGCAGTTAGGACTAACTATTAAACTGCTAATTATAAAACTATAACTCTAAGTAATATAAATGCTACATGCAAGAGTAAGAGCTTAGATATATTTATCTGCAACTTAAACCTACTAGAGTGGCTAAGGCTCATCTAGATTTGGTTGTTAGTAATTTGTATGAAAGATTAGTTTGGTATTTGATCCATTGTATATACCAGAAAAATTTAAGAATGAATTAAATTAGAAAGAAAATATTGAGATAAATATGAAATAGAATTTAAAAGCAAATTAAAAGTAAAAAGATGAGATATTAATATTAAGATACAGTAGGAAATCCAAATTTTATAATATATTTGTTGGTTAAGATAAAGTAAAAATTTGATAACAAGTGTTGTAGCTAATTTTTTAGATGATAAATTTGAGATAGTAGAGATAATTTCATGTGGCACTAAGCCAGATAAGGTTGAAAGGCTGATGTTAGGCCTACTGTGTTGTGTGTAGTTATACAATACAGTTGTTTAATTTGACTATGTAGTTTGGTTATTGTTTCTGAGGTAGTGTCAAGTGTATTTGTATTTAGAATATGTTGTAAAGAGGTGTCAATAAGGTTGTATAGCAGCTGGTTAGATGAACATGTTATCTAGTAGAGATGAGAACTGGTTTCATGGCATTGATGACAGATTGATGAGTATGAGTGATATTATTTGTGAAGAATATGTGAAGTAGGAAGATCATCAAGTAGAATTTTAATTCTAAAAGATTTAAGAGCAGAAGATTGAAAGCTATATGAGAAGTTTGAAATTTTTTGATTGTTGTTAATATAAAGCCAAGTGGCTTGCCAATTAATTTGGTTAAAGATTTTATTCCATTTTTGGAATCAGTTTTGTGTAGTCCATAGTGCATAGATGTGTGCATAACAAATTGTACGAATACTGCAATAAGTAGGTAATTCTAAAAGAAAGTTTTCAAGATTTAGAGTATAAGATGAGTTATAGATATTGTAAGCCATGAAAGTTAGATATGATAAGTTGTAATGATTTCATGCTAGTTAGTCAGCGAGGTTATTATATGTGTTATCTTGATGTGCAGTGACTTTGTGAAAAATAATTTGAATTTTGTATAAATTAACAAAGTTAATTAGTAAGTTCTATAGTGAAAAGTATAATGTATGTGTGTAGAATAAGGTTGTAGAAGAGTTAAAAATGCTTTGGTATTTGGAAATTACAGATTGAGAGTCTGTATATATGTTTATGATATTATTTCTAGGAGCAGTAATGAGGGCAGATAGAATAGCAGTAAGTTCAGCTTTAAATGAACAAGGCCAAAATTTTGTTTGAACTTGAAATGTATATAATATAGAGTTATTAGAGATTTGGACCCATTCAATACCCATCAAGCATTGTGAAGTACCCAAATCAATAACAGAACCATCAGTGTAAAAGTGGAGTTCTGATAAGTTAGCATTGTAGTTGGCTATTTGTTGAAGGCTATGTATAAGTGAACAAGTTTCGAAAATTACAGGAATTGGTTAAGTAGAAATAGCAATGTTTGAAAGATCTTGAATTTGAGTAGGATGCCAAATTGCAATAGAGTATATAAAATCGAGATGATTAGCATTAAAGTTAAGAGTTTTGTTATGAGTGTTAATTCAACCCAAAAATTGAGTTGAGAGATTAGTAGAAATAACAATTGTACATTTGTTAGCAATTATTTGGAAGTTAAGAGAGTATCCAGGACATATATAAGATTGAATAGGTGGAAGAGAATAAAGTTGAGTAAATTGTGATTCAATATTGCATTGTCAGTGAGTAATAAGGATCGATCCAGATGCTAAAGGTTGCCTTCTGGCTTTTCTAGCAATGATTTGATCATCAAGTATAGTAATAAGCCATGGTTTTTTGTATGATGAAAAGTGTCCAGTTGTATAACTATAGTAATTAATATCAGGTAAGTGCAAGTGTTGATAAAGTGTACGATTGTAAAAATGGCTTGTGACTTGGTCTTCTAAATAAGTAAACTAAAGGGGCTGTTTGCCTTTTGGAATCTTGTGTATGCAAGGAGAGATGTGTTTCCAGTCTAATAAACATGAATTGTCAAATGTTGTAAGTTGATCAAGATATAAAATACTATAATGCTTAAGTTGTTTTTTAAAGATTAAGTAATTTGAATGTAAGGAGAGTAGAGATTCAAGTGAGATTATATTTATATATATAAAATAAACCTTTTAACATATATTTTATATTTATATTATTTTAAAATATATTAATTATTAATTTTATTTATTTATTTTTTTTTAAATATTAATAGTGAGGCTATGCCTTTATCTTTATTGAATATTCAATTAAGATTTTATATAAAGTACAAAATTATTTTTAAAATATTATAGAAAGAATAGAAACTCAGACTAATTTATCTGCAACCTAAACCAACCAGAGTGGCCAAGACTCATCTAGATTTGGATATTAGTAATAATATATAGAGAATTGGTTTGATATTTAATCTATTGAATATACCAGGAGTTAATTTTGAAACTAATTAAATTAGAAGAAAGAATGTATAATACAGAAAAAACAGAATTTAATAATGAATTATAATTAGGAACTTGGGCTGTAGATCTTAAAATACAGTAGAAGATCCAAATTTTGTAATAAATTTGTTGATTGAGATAAAGGAAAAACTTTATAAAAAGTGTAATAGCTACTTTTTTGGAAGACAAATTTGCAATAGTGTTAATGAGTTCATTTGGTATTAAGCCTATTAGAGTTAAGAAAATTGATGAAATTATTAATTTTTTTTTATTTTTTTTTATAGTTAAAGTTTTTGTCTTGGAGATGTGATATTTTTATTCAAGTATTATAGAATACAGTATGCCTCTAGAGGCTACCTATATATTGGAATTTACAACTAGTTACATGTGCACTTTTGGTATCTAATTTAAGTAGTCCACTTACATATTGCTATATAAGTTCTATACTAGTTGCTATACTTGCAAGCCAACTAGGAGTCTTGCCTATTTAAACTCTCTGCATATGCAATTCTTTTTGTATCATGAGAACATCTTCAAAGTTACTCCATCTAAGTTCCTAATGCTGATCATTACTCTTAGGACTACTTTATTTTTAACAAAAAACTTACTAGAGCCTTTATGTTTCACATATATAGATCTAGTTTTATGCAACATATTATAGTTACCTAACACTTGCAGTCATAGAGGTTATCTGTTTAACCACTACATCACACTATTTCTATCTTTGTAAAGTTTATTAGAACCCTAGTACTTATCTTTCTTAGCATCTTTTTTATCATTCTCTACTAGCCACAACTCAGAACTGATAATCTCTTTCAAGCTACCAATCCAAATGGCCTGGTATGATATACTTTTGTATTCTTTTTCTCTGGCAAATCTGTCAGCCTGATTTGTTATATGCTTCTCTACACATATTTGATATCTGGTTTAATCTTCAGTTTCTATAAAGGTGTTTTGTGGACTTCAACTAGTTCGATGATATCATTAAAAGTTCATGCTACCTCTTTAATTAGGAATTTCCAAGTGGGTTTCTGTTATCTCAGTTCTTTAGTCTTTTATGCTCAGTGGTCTTATCATGAGTTTGCACTGAAGTCTTATGCAACACCAGTTATACATTCCTTTATGTACATATAATGTTACACTTCACATAAATGTCTTAAGCTCCCAATGTCAGTAGAACCCAACTTGATGTATCTGAGTTATAGCCATATGAGGCCAACTAATTGACAAGAGACAGTTACTGTAATGCAAATATAATTTTCAAATTTTATTATAAATAGAATTTAAACCTTAGACCTGCCACTTGAAAGATGACAATCCAACTACTATACTAGGATTGCTATTCTTGAATTATTAATTTTATAAACTTACTATATAAGTATATTTTATATAAAAAATTACTATATTTTTTATTTTATTTTATTTTTTTTTTAAAGTGACCTCTTTGGTTTTTTGACTTTTATTAATACTTATTAGTATTGTGGTTCAATGAACCACTACAGAATAGCATACAATTGGTTACATATGTAACTTTTTTATATTATCTATTTAAGGAGTTTGTCTAAAGATTCTTTACCAATTGTTATACCTAATACTTCTGCTTGGGTATTCTACTTTAAACCCTCTAAATCTGTAATCTGTATTAACTTACTGAATCATATCCAGATGCCCAGATCATTATCTTAATCTTAGGACTAATTTATCATTAAGATAAACCTTTTAGAGTCTTCTGTATCTATTTTTATAACTGATCTAAATATCACTATGACAGAACTAACACTTGTAGTTAGGGCTTAATTATTAAACTACTATGTTCTTGTAAAGTTCACTTAGACCCTAGTATTTACTTCATAGCATAACTCTGATACTTTAGTATTTCTCTGAATTTTGTTAGACTTCTAATCCAGATGGCTTATATAGGACTATGACTAGTCTATCAATATATTAAATTAGCTTAATATTCTTATTTTTTGTTCATTCTGACAGCCTAGTTGGTAGTACTTCCAAGACTTCCAACCCAAAGGTTCTTGTCTGTCTAGTTACTAAGACCTAGGCATCTATTTTTTTAGTCTAGCCTTTATAGTAGTACTATTGAAGATTTAGCTATCTCTCTACTTAGGTTTTCCCAAATAGACTTCTTGTTACCTAATTTTAATAGATTTACATGACTACAAGAACTTATTTAGTGTTTGCACTATCTAATTTGTTAGTTTGCATTCCTCTGTATAACTCCAATATTGCACAGATGCCTTATGACCTGCCAGTTATGCTAGTGTGACTACCATTACAAGTATCCTAACTCAATTATTAGTAACAGTTGTCATAATACAAATATTATATAAATGATTATCCAAATTTTTACTGTAAATAAGATTTGAATACCCAACCTATCACTTGGAGGGTTGACAATCTGACCACTTTACTAGGTCACTACATTCTTATATTTTTTATATTTACAAATACTTATTTATAAATTATTCTAATAAAATTTTTTTAAATTTTAAAAAAAAATTATTTTATATATAAAATAATATGAAGACCATTTTTACTTAATAGACAAAATATAGTTTGCAAAGGGTGTGGCAACCTAGTGAAATGAATAAGTTGTCAACCTTCAAGTGACAAGTTTAGAGTTCAAATTCCAGTGATGATGAAAATTTGCAATTTTTCTATGTTATAGCTAACTGTTTTTCATGATTAGTTAAGATAAGATATCTGTAACCTGTGTCATACTTGTATAACTAGAAGGTCTAAACACTTTTACAATATTGTATGAGGGAACACAAACCAGTACCAGGTGGTGTAAACTTAAGATAAGTCTTTAGGCCATGTAAATCACAGAAACCAGATAAAAAAATGGAAGTTCACTTAGAAGACCTGAGTAGAAAGATAATCTGAACCTTCAATAGTGCTACTATAAAGACTAAACTTATGAAACATAGCTAGAACTTGTAAAACCAGACAAATATGATGGTCTTTGAGAAGGAACTAGATGAACTAATCAGGCCACTGGAATTTCTGAGTTTCAGAGAAAAAAGATACATGCTAGCAAGCATGTAAACCAGAGATACAGTCTCATTCTACCTTTTTAGGCTATTTGAAATAGCAGCTTGGTAGAACTTAAATTGAATATCAAAGTAATAAAGATATGTTGTAAAGTTAGTATCAGGGTTGGAATAAACTCTACAAAAGCATAGCAGTTTAATGATATGCCCTAACTGCCAGTGTTGGTCTTAGCTATAGTGATATCAGGTCAGCTGTAAGAATGGAATACAGAAGATTCTAAAAGGTTTAGTACAAGGTCAAAGGTTTCCTATATGAGTAAACTGCTTTAAAGACTTAGTGGCCATAGCATTTTTTTATCAGCATCAGCTGAAGTCATTAGTAGGCAGAGGTAGGTAGGTGGATATGAAAACAGAATAGTTAAATAGAGAACCTACAATTGGGTTCCAGATATAGCAGCTAGTGTAGAACCTTTAGGCAGACTACTTAAATTAAACAATAACTAAAGTTGTATAAGTGGCTAGTTGTACACTCT
>CAJVQA010010537.1:0-11315 GCA_910591915.1 Cetraspora pellucida | reverse complement strand
ATGAAATAACTAATACTAATAATAATAATAATAATAAAATAATAATAACTAATAATAATAATAAAATAATAATAAATTATTCTATAACAATATAATATAGTATATTCTATTATTAATAGTTATTATATATTTGTTATTATATTTTATACTAGTTAATTCTGAGGTCTGATGACTTAGTAAAATGAATATGTTGTTAACTTTTTCAAATAATAGATTGTGAGTTCAGAACCTATTAATAATAAAAATTTAGATAAATTATCTATATAATACTTATATATTATAGTAACAGGTTTTTTGTTAATCAATTAGGATAAGATATTGGTAAATATAATTGTATTAGCATTAGTATTATTAGCTAAATGTCTAATAGTTAATCAGCTAAGTTGTCAGCTAATTTATCAGCTTAGCCAATTAAGTCATTAAAGAGTAAATTCAAAATACTGCTATTTGATTCATTTGATTAGTGATTTATTATATAATTGCACATAAGTAGAAAGTTAGTTTTTTTTGCTCTTTATTAATATTATAAGTAATAAAATTTTAATTTTCTATTATAAGTCCACAATTTATATACATTGCTGATTAAGTAATAGATTTTACACTTTATATTAATTTCATTTCATAGTGATAAATACTTTAATAACTATAAAAATATGATGAAAAGAAGTTGTAAAAAACTTTTACAAGTATTTACAAAAACTAATACAGGTTTCTTTGAACTTGTTTGAATGAAAAATCTTAGTAAGAAGTATGATGTTGATATAATAACAGATAATATATAGGCTAGATGCTAAGAAAAGATTGAAATTGACAAGTCTTTGAGCTTAATTTAAAATTAGTCTAAAACTATTTTATTTTTTTATAATTTATTATAAAAATTTATAATATAAAAATCAATTTTTTATAACTTTTTTTCTTTATTAATTTTAGTTCCTTTCTTAGCACCAAGCCTAATTTACAAAACAATATATGTTTATAAAATATTAATCTAATTATTATTATTTTTCTGGCTTAAAATAATATTTTGATCTGTAAAGTAATAATTTTTTTACTAAGCTGTAATTCATTTTATTTTTAATATCTATAATTCTTTATATAATAATATCTATTTATAATAACTTAATCATGAATTTAGTCTAAAGAAATAAAACTAAATGATCATTTTCTTTTAAAAATAATAGATTGTGAATAATATCAAGATTTAAATGATTTTACTTATTAGTAATAACATTACTTGCATTTGAAAAAAGTCTTTTAAATAGTACTGATATAACAAAGATAAATAAAAATCTACAAGTCTGTTTGTATAATAAAGAAAAAGTTTTTTTTTTTTTCTCTACTATTGCAAAGGATTGTGAAGATAATATTGTAGATAATTTAAAGATAATATAAAAAGAGCAAGAAGTTGCAAATAACAGAATATTTCTATATTAATTTGGAATGTAAAAAGTTGCAAAGATGAATTATAATTAAAAAAATCTATAAATAAAGAAGTATTATTAAAAGAAATAATAGTTGATAGTGTGTTAGGAATTTCTAATAACTCAATTCAGTTTTTTAAATTTTATTTGATGTTTTCTTTTTAAAATAGTAATAAAAAACTTAAATTAAGAATCTAAAAAACTTGCTATACAACTTATTTCATTAAGAATATTTCAATGTTTATATAATGAAGTTAAAATTTCATTACATACTAATATAATTTAAAAATTTATAATAATTTGTAGAATATTTTTTAAATATTCTTTTAAGCAATATAAACTAGAATACCATAATGAAGATATAGAGTACAAGCTGTCTGATATAAGATTAGTTGTATCTACAAAAGATCAAAGTAATAAAATTAATTCATTCAATACTGTTCAGTCTTCTGAATTAAGTAATAAAAATTTTAAATTATTACTATTATTTCATATAGTTCTGTTAAAATCTAAGCTAAGCTTATTAGCTAATACAAAAAGTGTATTATGAAAATAAATAAGACTTTCTAATAAGAAGAAAGTGCTATTTCATCTTGTTTTTGTATCAGATACAATAGAATTTAGAACATTAATTTCTTAGATATTAGATTCTATTATTATAAAAAAATATATATATATACAAAAAAAAAGTATTTGTAATTTCTAATTTTAAAAAATAATTTATTATACTTTAAATTAGAAATTACAAATACTTTTTTTTTTTTAAATATTAAGGTAAGTACTTGCAACTCAGGATTTTATTAATAGTATATTTGGCTAATGGTTGCATTACAACTACAAAGAGCAACTATAAAAAGAGTATACAACTAGCCACTTGTATAACTTTAGTTATTGTCTAATTTAAGTAGTTTGCCTGAAGGTTTACACTAGTTGCTATATCTGGAACCTGCTTGTAGGTTTTCTATTTAACCACTTTAGTTTCCATATCTACTCTCCTATCTCTGCCTATCAATAACCCTGACTGATGCTAATGAAAATATGCTATGACTACTAAGTCTTTAAAGCAATTTTTTGGAATCTTTAATTTTGTACTAAATCTTCTAGAATTTTCTGTATTCTATTCTTATAGCTGATCTAGTATTACTATAGCCAAGACTAATACTGGCAGTTAGGATATCTTATTAAACTGCTATGTCCTTGTAGAGTTTATCCCAACTCTGATACTAACTTCACAATATATCTTTACTACTTTGGTATTTAATTTAAGTTCTACTAAACTGCTATTTCAAATAGCCTAAAAAGGTAGGTCATAACCATACATCTTTAGTTTATATGTTTGTCAGTATGTACTCTTTTTCTCTGAAATTTAGAAATTCTGATAGTCTGGTTGGTTCATTCAGTTTCTTCTTAAAGACTGGCATATTTGTTCAGTTTTACTAGCTTTATTTCATAAGTCTAGTCTTTACAGTAGCACTGTCAAAAGTTTAAGTTACTTCTTTATTTAAGTTTTCCAAGTAGGCTTCTGTTTTTCTACTTGGTTTTTGTGATTTATATAGCCTAAGAACTTATTTTGGGTTCACACTGCCTGGTACCAGTTTGTGTTTTTTTATACAATATTGTATGAGTGTCTAGACCTTCTAGTCATACTGGTATAATACAGAATACAAGTATCTAATCTCAACTAATTATAGAAAACAGTTAACTATAACACAAAAAAAATTGCAAATTTTTGCTATTACTGGAATTTGAACTCTAGACCTGCTACTTGGAGGTTAACAACCTATCCACTTCACTAAATTGCCACATCTCTAAAATTACAAATACTTTTTTCTTATATTGTATATAAATATATATAAAATAATTAATATAAAGTTATTGCTATTTTGTTTAAATTAGATATAATAAATGTAAATCTTACCTTTAGTATTTATTTTGTAAAAAATTGCTTTTATTAATGGATGATATTTATTATGATTAATAATAAAAATTATTTAATTTTTTTGCAGTATTAATTAAATTTTTTATATGTTTTAATCCATTCTTAATTGCAAATTGCATAGTGTGTACAATACAATAAATATAATTAGTTTTAACTAATACATTGCTTTGACTATAGTTGAATTATTATCAGTTGTACTATCAAAAAGTTTTTGTATAATATTTCATTTTTGGAATTCTTTGCATAAACAATCTTCAATATTATCACCAAGTATGAGAATACTAAAAGTCTCAATTGTAAGTAAAGCTTGTTTAATATTAAAATCAGAAGTTATTCAATGAATTGTAATTCCAATATAAGGTTTATAATCTTGAGTTTACAAATTAGTTGTAAAAAAAGATTCTATAAAATTGTTCATTAATTTATTTAAATTTTGTTCAACTGTGCTAACAACTTCACTTATTTTTTTATATAAAGAATTTCTATATGAAATAGAATAAAATAGTTCAAGTTCATGAACAAACTTTTAAAATTTATAATTTTTTATTATATAAAAAGCTTGCATATCATCTATTAATTAGTCTATTAAACAGTATGTAAATTTTTTGATTTTATCTAACTTAAGTAAATAATTCTTAGATGTTGTATATGCTATAGAGCTTATTTTAATCTTTTCTTTTTCTTTAATAATTTAATGTTTGGCTCTTAAATAATTAGCAATATTAGTTATGCTGGTTTTTTCTTGACAAGACTATGAATATTTAATTTTAATATTATTATTTTTAATTAGAACTTAACACTGTTGAGTTTTTTTATTAATAAATAACCAAACCCAACTTTTACTATTTTGTTTAGTTAGAATAACTTTTATATATAGTGTAGTAGATATCAATAGTTGTTCAATTTTATTATTTAAAAAATTATTTATATTTATTTTAAAATTTTTGATAGTTTTATTACAAAAATTTTATTGCAAAAATTTATTACAAAACTTTTAAATTTACAAATCATAATTTAAACATTATTTTTATAACAATAAGCAAATAATTAAATAAAAAACTATAAAAAAGACAATAACTATACTTGCCTAATAATATTATAATTAAGTTAGCCAAGTTAGCTTAGTTAATTATAAGTTAGCTAAGTCAACTTAGTTACTAGCTGCATATTAGCTTATAACACTAATTAGCAGATTATAGATATCTGTATAATTTTGGTTATATAAAAGAATGCAAACTAATACCAAATGATACAAACTCAAAATAAGTTTTTATAATTATATAAATCTATAGAATTGGAAAAACCAAAACTTATTTAAGAAGATCCAAATAGAGAGGTAATACAGAGTTTTAATGATATTACTATAAAAACTAATTCTAAGAAATGGATACCAATATAAAGAGTTGGATAAGAAGAACTTCAAAATGAAAGGTACTATTAATCAGGTTATTGTAATCAAACTAAAAAAAAAAAATATTAGGTTGGCTTAATATATTAAAAACAGATTAAAGTTTTACTAAGCTATTTGAATTGGGAGTTTGAAGACAAAACATAAATATACTAAAAGTACTAGAAATATGTTATAAAGTAGGTACTAAGGTTCAAGTAAACTTTACAAGAATTAGTCTTGTTAATATTCTATAGAGTGGATAGGTAGTTAATAAGAGAGTATCCTAAGGTCTTATAGTTAGATAATATGCTTTAGAACAGATAATAGTCTAACAAATATACAAAAAAAGAAAGCTTAATATTGAGCTAAACAGTACTTAGTTGTATAATAACCAGGTATTATTCATTTAAGTGCAGTATAAGAATTAGAATATTTAAATAAATAATCTCTTAGTAGATTACAGATATGGCAATTAGTATAGAACTCTTAAATAAACTACTTAAATAGGTAATTAAAAGTTATATATATGACTAGTTACACATATATTTTGTATAAGTTACATGTAATACATTGACTAAAAATACAAATAAAGATAGTAGCTACTAATAACATTAGTCTTAGCAAAAGCAAACAAAAAAAAATACTAACTAATTCTAAATTTTTATATTTTAAATCAAACAAAATAAACTTTTAATTATAAAGCATAATATTTCTTCTCTAGGCTAATTTCTACAGATAAGGTTGTTATCATATATTGTTAATAAAAAATTAATCTATATACTATTACTATCTCAAACTATTTGTCTGCTGCTATATATTAAAATGAACTATTATACTTTTATTTTATATTTATTTGCAATAGTTAATTGCTATACTAGGTGTTTGTTACTTGGTTATATTGTACCAAAAAGACTACAATACTATAATAATAATAATTTTTAAATAATAATATTTTGCAAACTATCAATTAAAATTGTATAATTTTAGTATATATGTTTAAATTATATATTAGATTATATATATTGTATATATATATATTTTTTTTTTTACACCTTAAGCAGTTATACTAGTACTTTATTAAGATTCTTAAAACTATATACATCTATAATTATATAGAATTTCCCAATACTCAAGTCTAGCATTACTTGGCCACTCTATTGATGCCTAAGTGCAACCTGTCACACTATCTTAGTTAAAGATAAACTGCTCATCTAACTACTTAAAGCCATATTAGAAAGGGCTTCTCTTTTTTATGACAAGCATATCGATTGACTTCCAAGCTTCTTTCTTCATTCAGTTTATTTTTTCTGCTTTCTTTTTCTTTTCTTTCTCCTTTGTTATCTTATTCTTCTTTGTTTTTTTTTCTAGTCTTCTTTTGGTTTAAGCATCTTTTTTTATTCTATCTGTTATTTTAACCTTTTTTTCCTATTCTTGTACTTTCCCACATCGAACTCTTTATACTTAGTCATAGAATGTATTCTATACTGTTCTTGTTACTATATTTATACATTTCTGTGTTGCCTGCCTATCTAAAATCTAACTGATCCTTTTTCTAATTTCATTTGTTATTAGTCCTTTTATCAAAGCTGTTCTGTTTGTAATTTCTTCTGCTTCTGTCTTTCCAAAAATTGCCTCATATAGCACTAAAGACAAGATTTTAACCTTTTCATTTTCTTTTAAGCTATTTTAAGCTTCTGTTATTGCTACTTTTTGAATTCTCTTTCACAAGCTTTTTTGTTTAATGCAGCTTGCTAAGTATGCTTGGGTTTCCTTTTCACCTTTTTGATATACTTGACAGTTAGTTATTATATATATTTTTGGTTTTCTTTTATTTAGTTCTTTTAGTGTTAATAGGCTATCCATTATACATTTGATCATTATTGCTCTTCTTGTACTAAGTTTTCTTGTTGTACAATGTACATCCTTTGTTCTATTTATCTCTTTCCAAAAGCTTGACCAATTATATCAAGTGTTCTTAGTTTCTGGCTCTAGTACTCGAATTAGATTTGTTTCTCTCTAATTAGCTTCAATTCTGATATTCATGACTATTTTATATAGAAGTCTTGCTGGTATGTTAACTTTTCTATTTTTCTATTCTAAACAGTACTATATTGTGTTACATTTAATCTTCTCTGTAACTATTGCCCTTCTACATATTGCTTCTTTTTTTGCAAGTAAATCTGCTCTGTTGTTCTACTTGTTATTACTATGACTTTTAACCTTAACTAGTTTTATTCTATTGTTCTTGCTTTTGAGTAAACCAACAATATTCATTATCTACATCACATATTTTTTTCTTCAAAACTTTGTCATCTTCTATTTTTTGTATTGCTCTGTTAATATGCCTTAATGCTGTAAAGCTATCTGTATGCACTTTTATATGCTTTTCTTCTGGTATGATTAGGATTGCTAATCATATTGCTGCTAATTCTGTCATTGTTGCTAAGGGTCAACCTTCAAGTCCTAGTGTCATTTCTTCTTTTGGCCAGTCTTCTCTGTTACTAACCTGTATCCAACTAATGCCTATCTTTTCTATACTATTTTTCTTTTGCTCTTTATATAATGCACTATCTGTATAAAAAGTATATTTGTCTTTGTTTTGTCTCTTGTTTTTTTGTTAAAGCTTCTATTAAGTATTTGTAACTTTACTATCAAATTTTTGTTTTTTGATTAATTCTATTTTTAGTTCTTCTACTTGTTTAAGTTCGATTAGACCTTTCTTTTCTTTTTTCCATTTTTTTGTTGTTCTGTTTTCTAGTATTTGCTTTAATGTTGCATTAATCTTATTACTGCTTTTCTTTATTAATGTTTTTGGAACTGCCTTTATGTTATTATTTCATTTTATCTACTTTTTACAATTATCTATGCTTTGTTCTGCCCTGTTTTCACAACTTTTACATTTACTTATTTTAGTATATATCATATTTTTTATATACTTTTTGTAACAGCCAGTGCTCAGCAAGAATTTTTTTCTTTTTCTTCTTAGATATCTTACTGAGTTGCTGATTATGCTTTGGTCTATGTACAATCCACTTCTTCTTTTTTCTGTTCTCTGATATCTTTGTCCAATTAATCATTAGTGCCTATGTATTGTAGCCACTAATCTTGTATTAGTTATGTATTTCTCTATTTGTTCATGTTTTTAACTTTTTTTTTTTTTTTTGAATTTCCCACTGCTTGGTCACTAGTGGGTCACAGCTGGCGGCTGTTTTATTAGTTCATATTTCAAGTTCACAGAACCTTCTATCAGGACCCTGTCTACATTTTTATATTGTTTGTGTACATTTACAGTACTATCTATATACTAATTTTTGTGTTTCTATTACTCTGGAATTTCACCAGGATTATTCCTAATTGGGAATTCCTTTGTTCTATTATTATCCTCAGCCCCCTAATTATCATGGCCTTCTTATATCAGGTCCGTCACCATTTAAGGATCTGGGTACCAAAGATCTTCCTATTTTCGTAATATGCCATCTGGTGTGGTTAATCTGTAATCGTAGTTCTAACACAGTTTATGTCTCCCATTGGACTTAAACCGGCAACTTTGCAATTAGTGACCTGAGAGCGTAACCACTTCGCTATCGACCCACAGGTCTTTAACATCTTTTCTTCTATTTTGCTAAACCATTTGGCTTTTTTTCTTTTGCATGACAACCTTAGAAGACTTTTGAGCTGTTTTTACATAATTAGATTCTCCTTTTTTATGTTTACAAGCTGGTTCAAATATACTAGACTCTTTTCATTTATTGTGCTACTACTTGCTGTCCATGATCCAACCTTAACTAATTCTCTTATAACTATTCCATATTTATGTACTTTTCATAGCTAATTTTTACTCTGATGCTTATTTCTATCTCTCTTGCTTTTACTATTGTATAACAAGCTAAGTTGTGTTTCCAATACTTCATTTCTCTTGGTCTTTTTTTGGAGTTTTAAATGTCTTTTGTTAAGCCTGCTTTTTAATACTCCTAAGCTATTCTAAGCTTTGTTAAATTACCTAAGATGTTTTTCCTATTAAGTCTTATAAATAAACTACTTATTTGTTTTGTTGTTATTTCTTGACTTAGTGTTTTACAGTTTCTCAGATCTTTGTACTCAATTATATAGTTGTTTGTTGTTTTTATCATATTACATTTGTGTTTTGCTAAACATATTATCAGTTGATAAATCTTATCAATCATCTTTTCTGACATTTTTGTTAACTGTAAAAGGTATTCTAATTTTGAAATTATTACTGTATTGTTTATATATGTGATCTGGTTTATTTTTATTTTTTTGTATCTGAGATCTCTAACTATTTGGCTAACTATTCTTTTTGCTTTTTTTGCAAACTAGTGACTCTTTCATTTTGCTATTTAGCCAAATTCCTAATGATCTTATGATTTTGTTTTTTGATTCTTCTGTTATTCTACTATGTCCAAATGTAATTTTTCTATCTTCTTTTCTTAGTCTAGAATTCATTACTATAAGCTTTGACTTTGCTTTATTTATTTCAATATTGTTTGCTTTGAAGAACTCTTCTGCAATTTCAAAAGTTCTTAGTAATTGATCTTTGCTTTTTGCAATCTATATAGTATTATCTGCATAAGCAATTGCTGCCTGTCTGTGTTTTGTGATACAATTAATGTTTGTATTTTTTAGTATTTATTGTTCTATTGTATAATCTAGTGAATTATCTTCTTGGATTCTTTCTAACAGTAGATTGTAGAAAAGCTGCCAGATTAGTAGAGAAATCATCTCTCCTTGATCTATACCATCTTCTGCTGTTATCTCTTCTGTTAAATTATAAATTGTAATCACCTTAAGTTACCATTTGCAAAAGAGATTAATAATATATTTTGTTGTTCTTTGTGGTATTTTGACTTTTTTAAGAACCCATTCTAAGCTTTTCAATAAGATAGAGTTAAATGCTTTCTTCATATCTTGTAGAAGTATCCATATTTCCTTATTCTTCTCTTGTGCTTTCTTTATTATCATGTTTAGCATATGTATTAGTTGCTCTGTTGAGTTGCCAAGCAAATCTGCATAGTTTGGTTCTTTAAGTATTTCTCTTTTTGTAAATATCTTGGCCAACCTTCTTGTTACTATCTTTGTGACTACCTTTCTAAAAGTCTCAATTAATGCTATTGGTCTAATATTGTTCAAATTATATTCCCAGTCTACATCTTTTGGGATTGGATAAATTTATGCTATTTTCTACTTTTTTGATATTTCTTCTATTTTTAGGACTAGATTTGCGAAGGCTCTGAAAATTTTCTGTGATTTTCTCTTTGCTTGTTTTATTAGGGTATAGCTTATGCCTAAAATTCCTAGAGCTGTATTGGCTTTGAGTTCTCTTAGCATGTTTTCTCATTCTTCTTCCTCTATCTTTTCCTCTAACTTCTCATATCAAAACTCTTTAATTTATTCTTTTGAATTGTATATCTTTATCCATTCTTCTAACATTTCTTCTAGTTTGGTTCTTCACTTTTTGAATTGATTTTCAAAATGCTTTGCCAAACCATTTAAAACAGTCTTGGGTTCTGTTATTAGACTGACCTCGTCTTCAATTTGGGTCATAAATTTGTCTAATGTTATCTTCTTGTATAGTTTATTTAGTAGGCTAGCAATCATTTGTCCTTGGTCAGTTTTTATCATCTCATATACTAGTCAAAAACTAGAAATTTGACCAGGTTGAATTACAATAACATTTGGCAAAAAATCAGCTAATTTTTTAAAATTCGACTAATAAAAATTTGGTTATACCAAATTCTACATTAATTCAACCTAACTTAACCAAAAATTCAGTACCTGAATTTTAACAAAATTCGATTATTCTGATTTTTACATTAATTTGATCTAAATTTAGTCAAAAATTCGAAGTCCGAATTTTAATAAAATTCGACTATTTCGATTTTTATATTAATTCGACCTAAATTAGTCCTTTTTAATTTTTACATCAAAAAAAATAATACCAAATTTTAATAAAATTTAGCATTTTCGATTTCTACTCTCAAATTTAGATGATCATTTAGCCGAATTCAGTAAGTTTGAGTTCAGTGTCCAATAGCACCAAATTTGACCAAAATTCAGTGATTATAATTAGCTTCATAATTAAACATTGAACTATATTTAAATATTAAATTAAAGCACATTATAATTAGTTTCATAATCAAAAAATTGAACCACATTTGACTTCATAATCAAGCATTGAATCATATCTAATGTAAAATCGAACCACATTTGACTTCATAATCAAGTATTGAATTATATCTGAATATTAAATTAAAGCATATTATAATCAGTCTCATAATCAAAAAATTGAACCACATTCAACTTCATAATCAAGCATTGAATCATATCTGAATATTAAATTAAAACACATTATAATCAGTCTTATAATCAAAAAATCGAACTACATTTGACTTTGTAATCAAGCATTAAATCATATCTGAATATTAAATTAAAGTATATTATAATCAGTTTTATAATCAAAAAATCGAACTACATTTGACTTCATAATCAAGCATTGAATCATATCTGAATATTAAATTAAAGCATATTATAATCAGTCTCATAATCA
>CAJVQA010010536.1:0-11316 GCA_910591915.1 Cetraspora pellucida | reverse complement strand
ACCAAATTTTATTTATATATTTTAACAATTTAAAAAAGTAGATCAAAGCTAAAAAGATGCAAAAACACAGGCAAATTTGCCTGTATTAGTCTACAATCTAAGGGATAGCTACTTTTCTTTCTATTAAATTTCTTCTTTATTTAAACCAATGAATATATAAATAAATATGGATTTCATATTAAATTTTACATTCAGTACAGTTTTTAATTACATTTTTTACAAACTCAACTTATAATTCTTTTTTTAGTCTAACATTACCTCCTATCTCAATACTACAAATTATTACTAAAATTGATCTTTGAACTATCTAATGAATTAAATATCATACTCCTCTCTCATATATTATTACTAATACCCAAATCTAAGTGAGCCTTGGCCACTCTTGTTGGTTTAGATTGCAGATTATATGTCTGAGTCTTTATTTTTTATATGTAATTTAAAAGCAAGCTTTTCTTTATAAAAACTTAAATTGAATTTCAATAAAGTTAAAGGCATGGCCTTACTATTAATATTTAAAAAAAAAAAATTAAACTGAATACTGTCAAAATTAATTATTTAACTAAATTGACTAAAAAATCATTTAGCTAATTTTTGTCAAGTGTTCTAGAATTTATGATAACAGCTATAATATATTTAGCTAAATTTTAATTAGAATTTGGTTATTTATTTCTATACTATTTTATATCTATATATATATATCTTCTTTTACTTTGTAACAAAAAATTTTCTTTAAGTTACTCTTTTTAAAAATAAATATAATATAGTAGTATAATAATATTTGGAATTATCTTACAAAAATTGGATCAGATGAAAGCTTTAACCAAGGAAGTAATTAATATAATTACTGCAGTTAAGCTTTGCAAAAAATATGTGTTTTAATTGGCTAATGGCAATAATCAAAAATTTACTTAAATTTTTACTAATAAAATCATGGCTATCTATTAAATGAAATTAGAGTTTGAAAATTTACTTAACTTTATATAATTTTAGTAATTTTAGTAATTTAATATAAGTTTGTATATAAGTTTCTAAAATTAAAATTATATAAAATTTGTAAGAAAAGTGATAATTCTATCATATAATTCAATATTATACTTTGATAATATATGCATCAATTAGATTAGTAAGCTTTATATAAAATTTATTGAAGCTTAATAATAACACTAAATGAATTATAGTATTGGCATTATATATTATATATGTAAAATTTATATACTATTAAACTTATATAAAATTGTATATAAGTTTGTAAAATGTAATTTTCAATTCTAAGTAAAATATATTTTAAAGTTAATTTTACAATTGCATAGGCCCAAATCATAAATTTTTTATTTTTGCAATTAAAATTAAATTCAGACCAAAATTATGTATAAAGTAAACTAGAAGTTTGTTAATTACAGCTGTTAACCAATTAAAATTGATAAGCAATTATACATTTTTTGTAATTTAATTAATCCCATATATATTATATAGAAATTTTTAGGAAAACTATAATTTGCTTATCTTTATATATAGAATAATACAGTTTTGCAAATACATAGTTCAGGCTGGCATTTGCACCAGTTTAGCTAGTTTTTAATTCTAAACTAAGAACTAGGTTTAGGCTAGTCTATAGCTTATAGAACAATCTTATTGACTAAAAAAAAAAAAAAATTCTAATAACTGAATTTATAAGTTTTTATTAATTAACTTATTGTTTTTGTTTCAATAACTAGTTGATTCAGTTATAACAAATTTTTTAATAATTTTAACTGTGATTTATTACTAATATATATATGATTTACTTATATACTATTGTTATAATCCAAAACTTGTTTGATCTTT
Source organism: Cetraspora pellucida (assembly GCA_910591915.1). Classification (NCBI taxonomy): domain Eukaryota; kingdom Fungi; phylum Glomeromycota; class Glomeromycetes; order Diversisporales; family Gigasporaceae; genus Cetraspora; species Cetraspora pellucida. The sequence goes on along the minus strand of CAJVQA010010536.1, from coordinate 9,492 downwards.
TTTGGCAATATTATTTTAATATTATTATCTAAAATACATAATAATATTATAAGCCAAAAATTCAAAATGAGTAATATAGAATTTTATATAATTTTTAAATAAAAAATAAAATAACAAATTCTATACTAAACAATAATATTACAACTGATATTAGTATAAAATTTATAAAGAATTTTTAAAATATTATATTAAACAATATTAACATCAATTAATTTGTCTTTTTATATGTAGTAGATATTAAAAACTATATAGTATACTTTGAAAACCAGCTAATAGAGCATGCAATAAATCAATTTATAGTTCAGTTCTAGATCATAGTTCAGTTCACAGTTCTTTGCTAAGACCAGTTATTAGAACTAAAACCAGACTAAGACATTCCTAATGATGTATAGTAATATAAATTTCTAAAAGATAAATAAATTTTAGGATTATATATAACATATATGTACAGAAAAATTTAAAGCAAATATTTGGTTTGTTAAAGTTTATATTGTCAAAATTTTACCTAATAAAAAAAATTTCTAAATGATTTACTATCTTGTTAATTCTAACTTAACACAGGTTAAATAAAGCCATATCAGCATATATACAGCTGGACAATAATTGAATTAATATCAAAAAATGATATTTTGCTAATATTTATATTAAAATATCAGCAACATAACAGATAAATTGATTTAAGTATTAGAATAATGATATTATACTGATGAATTATATAACTATAGAAAAAAATATCAAAATAATATTAGAATTCTGAAATGTTTTGAAATAAATATCAAATTAATTATACTAGAATAAAATTGAAAGCATATTAGTATTAAGTATGTCTTATTATTTTAACTAGTATCAGATAACTATTAGTATTCTAATAATATAATTAAAAAATTTCAATTAATATATAAACAAATAAATAATATTTAAATCAATAAATTAATAATAACAAGATTATCTATTGACTATATTAAATAATTATTTATATGTAGTTATTTTATAAAAACTATTAGTAAATTGACAGCTTTATCAGCAGTTTGAAAAAAATTTAAAAACTTTTTGAAATTCATAATGATTATGTTTATTATATATAAAGCATTATTTGTATGTATTTATTGATAAATTAAAAGTAATTTCAGTAAAATATCAGTAATTAATTATTATTTAATATACAAAAAATTAAATATAAAACTTTCTATTAACAGAAATAATAAACATATATTCTTACAAATTATTTTCTAACTTCAATAGTTCCAAAAATAAATCAGCTTAAAATATTATGACTAGGATTATACAATTCTTATTTAAATTATAGAACTTATTATTCTATAGCTCAACATTACAGATATTATTGATTTGACAATAATATCTAGTTCTTTAGTCATTAACAGCTTAATACTATTATACAAAGGCTAGTACATGTCTTTTTTGATTTACCAATAAATTTACTGTATGTTCAAAATAATATTGAACTATATTAAAATAAATATTGACAGAACTATTGTCTAATATAAATTTTGTAAGTATTTTAGCCAACTTTATATGTGCTTCAAAAAGGTTGACCCAAATGCTTCATTGCTAATTTTTATTCTTTTATAAATAGTAACCCTAGTAATACTATTATAGAATTTGGAAATCTGTAATATACTTCAGTTAATTAGTAAAAATTGTGATGATATGCATTGTTGTAATAATCTATTAACAATAATATTATTATACTCAAAAGTATCTGTCACTTTTTTTTAGGCCCTAATAATTCTTTTAGAAATGCTTTTGAGCCTGTTTCTGCCTTTTTTTTAACATTTGTAAACATTGAAAGAAACTCCTAATAGTTATTTCTATAAGAGATAGAAAGGCTACTGATCACTTTTTTTTGCTTAATAAACTGCAAACAGGTTTTTAAATAACTATCTGCATGTAATAAAAGTTCATTGAGAAAAAAATAATATTGTATACTTTTACGAAATTTTGCTTTTACTCTTTTGTTACTGCTATAAAATAACTTTATAAATTTATTTAAACCTATAAGCTATCAGCAATTTAATATGGCTATTAATTTAATTAATGCAACTTACCTAACAATCCATTCATTCTTTCATAACTAAAATATTAAAATGCATATACAGACCTATAGTCTATAATGCATTTAAATATATGTAAATATAAATGTAAATTAGACATTATTTTTTCAGAAGTATAGTCTTTTTTAATAAGTTTTACTATTTTAAAAAAATATTAGTATGCTTCTTCTAATTCATTAATAAATACTATTTGGCATACCAAAATAGAATATGTATAGACAAAATAGATAAGAATTTGTTTGTTACTTTTATGCAGCAAGTCTTAAGTAATCAACATTTTATACACCAGTATGAAGGTTTTTATTAGTTTGTTGTAAATTTCGAAAACCCTTTACTCATAGCAATTTTGTGGTAATTCTACTAATATTAGCCAGAACCTTTATTTTATTAGTTTGATTTTCTATTAAGGCAAAATCATATGCTGTTAGAATGTTTTTCTTCATCTATAATTTGATGATCTATTTAACAATGTCTAAAAATAGACAATGCATTAGATCAATTACAAGAAACCAGACTGAATTAAAATAAGGAAAACAATAAATTTTAGATCAACAAATTAAAGTTTTTGATGTATGCTTTCTTCTTACATCATCAGTATTACAATCCTTCCACCTTGTAGCATTTTGTCAAAGTTCATCAATATTTTTTTAGCAAACCATTTATCTATATCAACAAATTCACCAAAGTTGAACTAATTTCTTTTGTCAAAATTGGCCCTCTTTAAACATTTGTGACAAGCAATTCTTGCTAAAATATGTTTACATAGCTTTTTTGCAGCAGGTATATCACAGAAATAATATATTATTGCAGCTTTTATAAATTTGCCAGTAGGATATTTGAAAGTGCTTACCAATTCAATTCCTAAATTTATATTAACTAGAATAATAAAAATAAAGACTTGAAATTAAGTTTATTACTTACTATACTACAAATCAACTAATTGATCTATTAATAATACCAGATAATGGTTTAGTTGGTGTAGTTTAGGTTCATTAAATCAGGTATTAATGCCAATGTTAGTATGTTTGATAACTTAAATTGCTTATTGCATAGAAGGTTACAAATGACACTATAGATTGCTCTAACACTATATATAGAACTATCAAATAGTTGGAACCAATCTAAGTTAATTATTAAACTCAAATTACAATCTAATAATTTCTTCTAAAAGAATGTCAAATCTTCAATTGAATCTTAAAATATTTTTCAAATTCTTCTGTTATATATATCAGTAAGTTATTCAAAATTATTAAACCTTTCAGCCTATTTTTTACAAGACACTTTGAATCCTTTTTTGACTATATAATAACTAAAATTGGTGTTTTAAAGAGACTATAAAAAAGATTAATGATAATCTGTATATGACACCTTTTGCTACAGGCACTTTTTTAGCAACTGAATAATTGCAAGAGTATCTAAATTGGCTATTGGGTGATTCAGAAAGTCTTGAAAGATGCAGAGGCTTATTTTAGATATTAACTTTAGTTTGTTGATTGACACATCAGCTATATTGCACAATTTGCAACATTGTTTACATATTGAATACTTAATCATATGACACTAACACCAAGATTTTTATATGTTATATTTAATGATAAAAGAAAAGAGGAGTAGGTTTTTTTATTATAGTAAATTAAAAGGTATTAAATAAATTTTAATAATGATTCAATAGCCATATTAGACAACTTATACCTTTTTTGAAACTTTAGAATCTATAAAATAATTTACAAAAAGTCTTTAAGAACATCTAAAATACTAATATGTTCTTCCATTTTACTAATAATGTTTTCTGGAGTATTGAAATCAATTTCTTGATTTATCAATCTTTCATCTTTATTATCTGATAGGTTTTTAGCAATGTTTTCTTTTTTATTATAGAACAAAATTTTGATTTATTAATCTTTTATCTTTATTATCTAATAGGTTTTTAGCAATGTTTTTCTTCTTATTAGAGAATTAATTCTCTACAAAAATAAGATTTTGTGTGCTCCTCTTTTTTCTATTTCTAACTGGTCTCTTTTCTTTTTTTGATTGACTTTTAGCTATGAAACTAAAATTATTTTTATATAAATAAATAACAGAATTATTGTCTGAGCTATTTATATGTATTGTTTCTTTATAAATATCTATTTTCAAAAGCTCTTCCAAAATGTTCATTTCTGAAAGCATTTTTATAGAGGTAATAATTGTTTTATATGAAGATTTAATAGCATCATGATAATCTTTTATAATGCTAATAATGTTCTTTCTTATTTTATAAGCTTTTCTAGTGTATAGATCAACAAGTTTACCAACATAGCTATTGCAATAGCAAGCTTTAAGTAGGCAGATTGTTATGTATTTGAAATAACTTGCTTTTTCAATAATTTTTTTAATGAAAAATCTCATTTGATAACCTATTATTATGTGAAAAGAATTATGAACAAGTGAAAATATATAAGTAGAAGAATATATGAGTAAAAAAGTTAGAGATAAATAAAAATATATTTGCAAGAGAATATATAAGCTAAGCTAGTGAATTTTTGGATGAGAGCAAAAAGAACAAGAATTATTAATTTAGTTTATTAGAAGGTAAGCTTTATTTATATACAATTTGGTTTTTTAATAAAATATATCACAATGCTAATATATCTAAAGGTCTACTAAAACTATTTATAATATTTAAAATCTGTTTTGACAAATAAGCTTTTTGTTTTGACAATTATATTTTTTTACTTATATATTCTTTTTATTGATTACCTATTAGAATTTATTTAGTAATTATTATCAGTATACTGATATGCCTAAAGGTCTTTTAAAAACTATTATTATATAAATTTAAACACATTTGTTTTGACAATTATACTTTTTGTTTTAATAATTAAATTTTTGTTTTGATATTTACTTGATTGGCTTTTAAATTAATTAAAAATCAGTATGCCAATAAGTCTTTAGCTTTATTTTAACTTTTTTTTTTTTTTTATTAAATAATGCTCAAGTAGAAACTTTATTACATATAGAAACATAAGTTCTAAATTTAAAGATTTCTAAACTACATTTGTGCTACAATTAGGCACCCAATGTGACATTACACTCTCTATTTCCTATATTATGCTATAGCTAATTATTTCAAATTAGATTTTAGCTAGGATAGGTTGGAGAAAACCTTTGAGTGATTGTCTAAACATTAAATTATGCAAGTTGTTAGAGAGTATCCCTGTAAGAGCCATTTTGTGATTAAGAGTTTGTATTTATAAGTTGAGAGAGAGTTTTAGTACTGTTTGGTAAATTGAGTAGGATTGGTAAATTGATTTTGGTATATTTGAATTTTGATGTGATGTTGCAAGAATTTTTCCATTGGTGTTGATATATATTACAAATAGACCAAAGATCTTGATGATACCAGTTAAGTAGTTTGTTTGAAAGGTGAAGTAGAAAAGTATCTGTTTGTTTATTGATAAGTGTTTTGATGTTCTCATATATAGTAGTAGAATAAGTTCTACTAATAGTATATAAAATATATTTGTATTAAGGATTTGAGAAGTTAAGTGTAAAATTTAAAAGAATATTTAATAGAGTTGTTAAGGTTGTGTTAGTAATTTGGAGTGATTGAAGAGTGTTATATATAATGTTTTCAAATGATTTTAGAATATTTGTGATATTGCTAGGGCATGAAAACAAATGAAGAGTATCTTCAATATTTGTGCAGCTGGAACAATAAGGTTTAATATAAAGGTAAAGATAGCAAATATTAAGGTTTTGCATAGTTGGTAAGTTATTGGTAAGAGTTTTAATGTGAAAAGAGTATTTTTGTGAGTTATCTTTAAGAGAAGAGATAATTTTAAATAGAAGAGACCATTTAATGTTAGTAATATTTTGAAAAAATTTTAAATTTGACCATTTGGCAAATTTTTGAATAGTTATAATGTTTTTATTAAAGGTATATACTTTAAAGAGAATTAGAAGATTGTTCCATAAGAAGTGATTTGGAGTACTAAATTTTGAAATATTAAGCTCAATAATAGATTTTAAGATTTTTTGTTTAGCAAGTAAATCTGCTTGGTTGTGAAATGAGTCTATAGAATGCAATTTAACTTTATGAAAAATAGTAGTAATGTTTTTAAAATGTTTAAGATAATTAATATAGTGAATAATATCCCAGTTTTTAGTTTGTATAAATTTGGAAATAATAGATTGTTCATGATTTTTAATAGCAGTTGTGTTATCGATATAGATATTTAGAGAGATATTAGATGAAGCTGCAAGTAAGAGATAAAGAACTGCTTCAAGTTTAGTGCAAGTTGAGTCAGAATAGGATTGTATAGCTGCATTGAATTTTATTGATGTGTCATATTTGCAAATCCATCTTATATCAGATTTTATATCTGGAGTTTGAAGATTTTTGATTGATCCATTAGTATAAAATGTAATTTATTTGTATTAAGTTAAGAAATAAGGTAGTTAAGATTAGTTAATTGTTTTTGATATATTAATAAATGGATGAGTTATTGGATAAGTTGAGCATCATAAGATAATAAAATTATTTGTAGTTGTAATGAAAAGGTAGTTAAGAGGAAGTGAAATTATGTATATTGATTAAAGCTAAGATTTCTCTAAAATCAATTTGAATAATTGTTTGGTTATTTGATTTGTTGGTTAGATTGTAAGGTAAATAGAAAGAATGGTAGTTTGGTGTGAGGTGATCAGAGGTTGAGAGGAGCTGTGAAAGACCTAAGATGGATAGAGAGATTTTGAAGAGAGAAGATTGTTGAAGAGTAGTTTGATAAGATATATATAATAGTTGATAATTTGTATAATGAAGTTGATGAAGAGAGAAAGAATTTGAAAATAAGTGTAGTGATATTAGTTTGGTTGTATTAAGAAAGAGATTTGTAAAAGATAGGTTTAGAGTAGGCCAAGTTATATTGATAGAATTAGATTGATTTAGTTATAGAATTAGGGTAAAGTATTGTGGTTGACAGCCTTTAGTTGGTTTATTTGTACATAAATATATATTGTTCTATGAAAGGATATTTTTGTTATCTGAGTTGTGATTTATTCTAAAAAAATTATTTTGTTGTTTCTAAGACTATTGATAGTAGTGATAGGTGGGTTAAGAAAGAGAATATCATAGATAATATGAGAGTTTTTTGGTATTGATAGAGGATAAAGAGAGATTTGTGAATTAATTGTAGAAGAGATATTATTTAGAGCAAGTTGAGAAAGGTGAAAGAGTAAAGTATAGTTTTGTGTTTTATGATAATAGTTTGTTAAGATATTAGTTGAGAGTTGAGATAACTATATTTTAGTTAGCCAGCCTTTAATTCATTGTATACCAATGTTTTTGAGGATTGGGAGTGTGTTAAAAATGCATTTGATATTAGATGCACTAACTTTTTGAATAATATTATTGAAGAAAGGTAGGTTAAAAGTAAGTAAATTGGTAAGCATTAAATTGTTAGTGTTTTTGGTTAGTGATAGCATTTTTTTGGTATGAATAGTAAATAGATGAGTAAATTTAGATTGTGTGTTTGCATGAATTAGAGTAATTTGAAGCAGATATTCTAAAGAAGGTTGTAAAATTAGATTAAAGAGTGCTGAAATTTGTGAGAGTGTTACTTTTTTGTATTGAATAAGAATAAAGAAGTTTTTAATTTTATTTTGGATTTGATTAAGAGTTGGTATAAGGGAACCTTTACCATCATAAAAGATACCAAGATAGCATATAAAATTTTGAGGTTTTCTAAGCAGAATAAGTTGGTTGCTCATTGTAAGAGAAGAAGTTGAGTTTGATGAGAATTTGGATTTAATATAAGAAGATCAGATTTGAAAGCATTGATTTCTATATTATTAAGTTTATATAATGTAGAAGCAATGACATTCTGTTAATTAATTGGGATAGGATACCTGTAATTATAGTTATACTAACATGACTGGCAGGTCTGAGAAATCTGTGTAACCTGTTACACAGAGGAATACAAACAGGTACTAGGCAGTGCAAATCTAAAATAAGTCCTTGAGTCATATAAATCTGTAGAACTGAGAAGCTGGAGCTTACTTGAAAATTCTAAACAAAGAGGTAACAGAGATCTTTAACAGTACTTTAAAGACTAGACCTAGAAAATAGATACCAATATGAAGGAATCAGGTTGGCAAGAACTTCGGGTAAGAGGTATCACCAACCAGCTATCAGATTTCAGACTGAAGAAAAAGAATATTAGGCTGGCCTCAATATACCAAGAACAGGTTATAGTCCTTTTAGGCTATCTGAATTAGGAGTTTGGGTTCAAAACAGAAGTATACTAAAAGTACTAGGAATATACTGTAAAGTTAGTGCTGAGGTCTGGGTGAACTCTGTAAGAGTAGCCTATGTTAGTGTTCTAAAAGTGGGTAGATAGTTAACAACAGGAGGTCTCCTGCATCTTACTGGCAGATGATATCTCTAAAATATATAACAGTCTGGGAACTAGTACAAAAAGGGTAGATACTATACTGCTCAGATGGTATATCAGTTAGATATATACAGAGGGTAAGTTGGAATTTCAATATGACAGAGCAGATAATCAGAAAATTTAAATAAATAATCTTCTAGTAGATTATAGATATGGAATCTAGTGTAGAACCTTAGAGCAGACTACTTAAATAGGCAACTAAAAGTTGCATATATAACTAGCTGTACTCTTATCTTTGTAAAAATAGTTGTAATAACTAACCTAATAAAGTATTACTACAAGTATAGCCTTTAACAAAAAAAAAAAATTAGGATATTATAGCATTATGGCATTATAGCATTGCAACATTGCAGCATTACAGCATTATAGCATTATAGCATTGCAGCATTGTGGCATTATGGCATAAAAATTTTATAGCAATTAGATATACCAAGTGGTAAAATACTATAATGCTGTAATTTAGTAATTCTACTAACAACTATAAGTACTACTATAAAACCTAGATCTGAAAAATAAATATCAAATATAAAAAATTAAACAAATAAGAAACTTTAAGTAAAAAATATTGTCAACCAGGTTGCTAGATTCAAATTAGTAAAAAAAATATTAGGTTAGACTTAATATACTAAAAATAGGTTATAGTTTTTTTAAATTAGCTGAATTAGAAAACTAAAAACAAAATAGAAATATACTAAAAATACTAAAAATATATTATAAAGTAGATGCTAAAATACAAATAAACTTTTATAAGAACAAATTTTGTTAATAGTTTATAGATTAGATAAGTAGTTAATAAGAGAGTCCATCAAGCTATATTGCTAGGTATTATGCTCTAAAATATGTAACAATTTGAATACTAATACAAAAATAAAAAGAATAAAAATATATGCTGTTTAAATAGTATATTAGTTATTTTTTTTTTTTTTTTTTTTTTTTTTTAAAAGCGAGGTCTTGCCTCAGTTTTCTTTATTGAAATTTATATATAGGTA
>CAJVQA010010535.1:0-11316 GCA_910591915.1 Cetraspora pellucida | reverse complement strand
TTTGTCAGTTCTTCTTCTTGTTCAATAATTCTGTCAAGTGTTATCTTTTTGTAGAGCTTGTTTAGCAGACTGGCTATTATTTTCCCTTAATTTGATTTAATTATTTTACATTTTTTGATTATGTTTTCTTCTATTTGTCTTCTTTGATCTTGTTTTCATTCTTTTCTTTTTTTCTCTTGTAACAGTTTCTGCCAACCTTTCATGTCTTCTATCCAGATGCTTGACCATTGCCTGTGTAATTTGGGCAGTCTTGCATCTTTTTTTCCTCCTATTATTTATAGTTTCTCATTTATTTCTGTTTTTTTCTCTTTTGTTACTTCTTGACCTTCTCTTGCTTTTGCCTATTTAATTAATCTTTGCAGCTCTACAATGTTCTTTTTTTGATGATACTTCTTTTAGTTGTTTCTTCTATTTGTTAGTGTATTGTATATCTTTTTCTTAGACAAATGCTTACTAGTTGCTGTAATGATTGCTTCTTCTAATATATTCCATATGCTGTTTATATTATTTGTTTTTTTCTTTTAAATGTTCTTTAGCACCTCTTTAACTTCTAACTGCTTCTGCAGCTCTTGTGTATATTTTTTCTAGTTTTCTTCTTTTGCTTAATTATATAGATATATTGTTCTTGATTGTCTTTTCTTTTTAATTTCAGCTTTGCTATTTCTTAACATCATGTGTTTAATCCATATTTCTGTTTTTACTATTTTGTGGTCGCTTTCTGTAATTCTCTCTGCATCTTTGATTTTTGCCTTCTGTAAACCTAAGGCCAGTTTTTCTGATACTTATATGTAGTCAATTCTTGTTGCTGCTTCTTCATTTGACCATGTAAATTCTTGACCTGTTGGATGCATATCTCTGTAACTGTCACTAAAATTCTGCTTTTTTATCCAATTAAAAATTGGCAGTCTTTTGAAATTTGCTGCTTGTGGGTGTTGTCTGTCTAATACATTATTCGCTATATAATTAAAATCATCTAAAATAACTATTTGCATTTGTTTTTTCTTTTTGGTAACTATTTCTACTATTTTTTGTTGAATGTTTTTTCCTACTGCCTTGTTACTTGGTGGTATATAAATTCCTAAAACTGCTAACTCTAATTGCTTGAAGTATAATATAAGCTCTATCATATATTTATTTATTTTTTTGACTGCATTTACATGTTTTTCCCATTGTTCATTAATCATAATGCCTATACCTGATTCTTTCTTTTTGTCTTTTGCTGCACTTAACCAAAACTCTACATATTTTCTATTTGTTGTTTGCATTAAGAAACTCACTTCTTTTTCTGTAAGGTTTGTTTCTATAATACCTAGTATTATGACTTCTTCTTCTTCTGCTCAGCCCAGCAGACTATCAAGTTTCCATCCTTTAGTTTTGAGTCTATTGATATTGTGACATGCAATTTTAATTTCCTTTCTTTCTTTTTTTTATCTTTTTTTCAATTGTTCTTGTATTGCCTTTGCTGTTTCTTCTCTTTCTTTTTCCTTTTTTCTCTTACTTCTTTCTTCTTTTGAATGAGATTGTGTTTTTCCTTTCCTGTTTTCAAAATTTCTTCTTTTGTCTTGTAAAAACTCTTCTAACTCCTTATCCATATTCATAAATTTAACTAAGGCACCTTTAGAAACAGTTGGCTATGCCTTCCCCTATTGAGACACTTACTTTTTCTAGTTTTTCTAGTCTTTCTAAGATTTAGCCTAGCATATCCTCTATATGTATGTTCTTTTCTTGTTGATACATCTTATCTTTTTTTTCTATTTTCTCTTGGCTTTCTTCTTTCTCCTTATCTATACTTCTGTATCTTCTTTGGTTTTTAATATTATGTTTTAGACTGTTGTTTTCTTCTTTTATCATTTAAGCTTTTGATATTGGGTCTCTCTAATTATCCTTCCTGTTTATATATGTTCTGATTTATTGATTTCTTTCTCTACTTTTATCTTCTTCTGTATTAGAATTTTGACTTAATCTGTTCCAGCTTCTTCCTTTTCTATCTTTGAAAGTTTCTCTTCTTTTGGGCTTTCTTTTCCTTTCATTAACCCAGAATACCCAAAAATTGTTGTACATAATTGGTTTTGATTATACTACATTCATGTCTTTTTCTGTTGTGAATGTAATCAATACTGTTCTTTTTTGGTTTCTATTTCAGTTTGGTAGGATGTATACTGACTTTGCTTCTTTACTTTTCAGACATCACAATAATAAGACTTCTGAAGCATTTTCAGACAATTCTGTTAGTTCGGATATATGTTTTCTTTGTCCTTTTCTTGCTTCATAGTTTTCTCTTCCTCTTGTTACTCTTACCAACTTATTGTTGTCTGCTGGCAATGATCATAGAATATCTTCTTCTTCTATGTTTTGCATTTGTACTATTGCTAAAGCTTTGTACTTGAACCTTTTGATGCATAATATCTGCACATCTTAAATTCTTCTGCAGATATATTCTACTTTTTTTTTGTTTATATTAGCTGATAGGTCCCATATTGTTAAGTAAGTTATATTGTTACTAGGTCTTTCTTCTTTCTTATATTCCTTATTGTATGGTTCTTCCCTATTATTTGCTACTTTAATCTTCTTTTTTCCAAATTTTGATATGTGTTTTTCTTTATCTTGATGCTTTTTCTTGTAATCTTTGAGTTCTTCTTTTTTCTCTTTTTTTTTTTCTCTTCTTCTGGTATTATCTTGTACCAATTACTCTTTTTTTTATTAATTCTTTATATCACTTTTTCTCTGCCATAGTTGCAGTTAAACACCACTTCTATCTACAGATTTTCTCTCTTGAATACTTCATCAATGTCTTTCACATATTTATTATTTTTTAAAAACCATCTAATAAACTTTATATATTCTTCTTTTGTTTCTCCAGAAACCTCATATACTGATATATTGGTAATTAAGCTATTGTTTCAATTACAATTTTTTCTGCTTGGTGCCCATATACTTTGTTCTAATGCTATTCCTACAATGTTGATTTCTTTCTCTGTTTCTTGTTTCCTTCTTTTTTGTCTTTCTTTTTCCTCTTCTAGTGTGTTTTGTCTTGATTGCTTGCTATTCATTTCTATATTTTCTTGTTCATTCATTCTTTTTTGTTCTTTATTTTTTTGTTTCTAGGCAGTGGGTCTCAATATAACTTTATTGTTAGATTCTGTACTTACCTCTGTTTCTTTTTCTTTTTGTGTTATATTAATTTCCTCTTGTTGTTTTCCTATATTTTTGAGTTTTTTCTCTGTAGTTCTCTTTTTTTCTTACTTTTGTTCTTTGCTTTCTTCTTGATTTATTTTTTCTATTTCTTGTTGCTTTTTGTTGTTGTTGTGATTGTGTTGTGTTTGTTCCTTTTCTACATTCTGACTTTTTGTAGTTATGTCTAGCTTCTTTTTAGGTTATTCTTCTTCAGCTTTTTTCAGTATTTCTCTTGTTAATCATAAAAGAGCTACCTCATATAGGTCTTGCTCTGTTAGTATTGCTACAATTCTGTCTTCTCTATCTGATACTATATATGTTTTGTCTGCCTCATTAAAAAAAACTTTATTATATATACTAATCATTGCCTAGTATGCTCTTCTTATAAAAATAGTTTGTGGGCTCTCTCTATATTTTTATGATATACTTTTGTTCATTTTGTAGCTTATTTCTTTAAAATGTTCTGTCATGTGCTTTGCTATATCTTGTTTACTTATTGTTCTATCAATGTTTTGTCTATACTATTTGTTTAACTATTTTGCACATGTCTGTTTTGCCTAATCTGTTATATGTTGCTTGTGTAATGTAAACAGATCAGCATACAGGGTCAATAGCAATACTCACAATTTCTGTTTGCTTACTAAATTTTTCAAAGAAACTTGAGTTTTCCTCTACTGTTGCTTTGCTAGCATCTGCAGTACTTTCTATTACTAAGCTTGTTTGATGCTCTTCTTATTGCTGTCTCTTTTCTTTAGTGCTGTTTGTAACCTTTCTTATTGCTGTCTCTTTTCTTTAGTGCTGTTTGTAACCTTTCTTATTGCTAGTTATGTAGAAAATCTGTTTTTTTTTTTATTGATTTTGTGTCCAAGTAATCATTAGAGAGAGTTTTGATATTTGTTATATATCAGTATTAGTAATTATATATATTCATTATTGTATTTTATATTATATTTATTATTAGTCATTAGTTAGTCAATAGTTATATTATATAATAGATAGATAAAAAGATCTTAATTGGCTATTAAAAATATAGTACAGCTACATGACACTGAGTAACATCTGTAATGTTACTATTGTCTTACAAATCCCAAGTATCTCTGTACAAGTTTCATGTATTCTAGCACCAAATTACTATGCCAAATGCTGCAGCACAAGAATCTCAAGTATTCCTAACATGATTTCCAAGTGTTTCTGCATGAACTCCAAGTATCTCTGCACAAATCTCAAGTGCCTTTGCTCAAATCCAAGTGCCTAAACACAAGCCCCAAGTGTTTCAAGCACAAATGACAAATGATATAAACAATATTCTCAGTTGCCTTCATACAATTTCTACTACTTCAAGCACAGTATCATTTAATATTGTTCAAATCTTCACTATCTCAAGCACAATGATATCTAATGTTATTTGAATCCCTATTATCCCAAGTACAGTATCAAGTAATGTTGCTCGAATCTCCACTATTCCTGCTAGGTAAAAAGATATATAAAAGGTAGCTTTTACCCTTCTCTGCCAATTCTAAGTTCCTATACTTTAATCTAGACCCTTTTACCTTTACCCTAATTTGTAAAAGTGATATTTCTTCTCTAGGGTAATTTCTATAGGCAAGGTTGTCACTGTGTATTTATTTAATAAAAGTTAATCTATATATTGTTACTATTTTGAACAGTTTATCTGCTGCTGTGTAGTAAAATGAACTACTACATCTCTACTCTATAAAGGCCTGCATTGGATCCTGCAGCCTGGCTTAACCTGGCCCAGCCTGGCCTGGCTTGCAAAAATTTGCAGACCAGGCTGAGCCTAAAGAAAATTTTATAATTTTGGACTGGACCAGGCTAAAAAATTTGCAAAACTTTATAATTGCAGACCAGTGCAGGTCTAAAATTTTTGTATAATTATATAAGAAAATTTTGCAGACCGAGCCAAGCTAAAGAAAAAATTTAACATATGCAGGCTGGGCCAGGCTAGCAAAAAAATAGTAACTCTAAATGTGAACCAGGCCAGGCCTAAAAAAAATTTTTAACCCTAACTGCGAGTTGAGCTAGGCCTCAAAAATAGGCAATTTGCAGACCTCTATTATTCTGTATATATTTGTAATAGTCAATTACTATACTGGATAACCTTGTTACTTAGTTGTATTGTACCAAGAAGACTACAACCCTGTAACATTTTGGTGCCTTCTGGTAGAATTATAAAAATTTATCACAAGAAAGGAACAGAAACCTCTATTAAAAAAACTACTTTAGGAAACAATTTTCTCTTTAAAAAGAATTTTATTTTGAAAACAGCAATTGTAAAAAAGCATTTTAAAATTTTGAAATTATTATTAGATATACTTCTACTAACTCAAATTGAATTGAATTATTTTGTATTTTGCATTTGTATTTTGTATTTTGGAATTAAAGAAGTTTATGCTTTTATCTTTTATCTTTAAAATTTTTGATTTTTGAAACAATCTTGATTTTGATTTTTGATTTTAATTTTTGATTTTAACATTACTTACTGGCTGATGAATATATTTTGAATTGTTTAAACTTTTATTTGATTACTTGAATTCTTTACTTGCTAGCATTATTATTTTCGATTTATTCTTTTGATTTTTATTATTTTATTTTATCATTTTATTACTCATTAGTATTAACTCTTCTCAAAGAAATTTATTTTATAGGAGAGTTTATTACTTAATTTCATTTAGAAAATATTTGAAAACATTAACAGATTCATAGTGAAAACTCTTCTCTCACTACTACAATATTGCAAACTCTTGCAATTGATTTATCTTGTTCTTAGTGTTATCTACTAACAACTATTTCTCTTAACTTTTACAGATGATTTGCTAAATTTTGGGCTTGGTATTCAGAAGTCTTTTATGCTACTTCTTATACTAAAGTTACCCAAGCTAACTTTCTATAACTAGCTACTTCTGCATGTTCAGCTGATCGAGTTGCTGCTAGAAATATTATTTTAGTTGTCATTATCAAAACCAGATAACTAATCTCTAAGAAATTACCCAACTTCTCTTTTGAAAATATACCTCTCACTACTCAGTACTATTAGTTACTACTAACCAAAGAACTTTATTTGATATTTTTATTGATGATCTAGTTAGAGCTCAACAATATATTGAAGCCTTATAAGCTGCTATATTAGAATCAGCACAAGGCTCTAAGAAAGAAACTAGTACATCTACTTCTTAACAATTACTACAAGAAACTGTTATTACTGTAGAAGAACCTATTACTACTTCTATTTTTTCTATCACTGCTATTGTTACTCTTACTCAAACTTCAATACCTATTGTAGACCCTAGCTCTTTAGCACTATATAGTAGAGATCAAACCAGTGGACAGTATACCTTTTTCCAATGAAATAACCTTTCAAGAAGAGGATCATTATCTTTTTTTTCTACTTAATCAGTATCTTTACAAGAAAGAGAAAGTATTTAAAAACCCTTTTACACTTCTACTCGACCTTTCTACATCCCTTAACTTTCAACCTTAATAACACCAAGACTAGTTACTAGATGTACTAATCTTCTAACTAAAGAAATTAATTTTCTCTTACCTTGACCTGATATTGAATTAAGTCCAGAAGAATCTTCCTCTACAACTACTGAAAACCTTATTACAACTGAAAAAGAATTCTCTTTAACTTTTGGCTTATTATGAGCAATTAGCCATCCTAATATCTCAACTGCACAACCTAACTATTCTATTATTGAGATACCATCTAACTACTAACAACCAATTGATCCTGAAGATCTTGTTCGAAATTTGAAACTTATTCACAAGAAGATACAACTCTAACTGTTAAAAACCTTAACCTACTATCAGAACAAACTTATTTTGAAGAAAAACAATTTTTATCAGAAGAAGAATAAACAGAAAGTTCAAATGAAACTATTACTGATGAACTTGACTCTGAAGACAAAAGAGCTATCGACAATGCTGTTGCTACAATAAATAGACTAGTTGATACTCTAAAAGCTAAAGAAAAATCACTCTTTAAGATTATATTATTTAAAGATGCTAGAACTGAAGACCTAGTTGATTGGATTAATGAATTTGAACAAGCTGCTATTGCCAATAAATGATCTGAACCTAGAAAACTTGTAATTGCCTAAGCATATATGAAGGATAATGCAAAAGATTGGCTCAAAGAACTTGAAGATAACTACTTTCAATCATATAATAAAGAGGATGCACCTTGATTCAAAACTCAATTCTTGGAGCAATTTAAAACAATCAAGAAGAAAGCTATATGACAACAAGAATTCTTTAATCTAAAACAAAAAACCAATATTGTTAATATATACATAGTCCAATTTAAAAAGCTCAGAAGAAAAGTAGATCCTAATGAGGGCTTTTTAAATGACTTTATTGTTCAGCTCTTTATTAAAGGATTGTGACCTGAATATTTAATACCTGTATAAGCATTAGTTCCTGAGAACTTAATTGCTATTATTGAAAAAGCAAAACATTAAGAACTAGAAAAGGTAATGACTACTTCAGAAAAAGATAATGTTAATGATATTACCAAACAACTAGCCCAACTATATATCAACTTAGTCATGATCCAACCTCAACCAACATCACAAGCTCAACAAACTCCACAACCTTATACAGCCTATACTGCAGAAAGAGAAAATAACCTTAGAACTAATTTTGTACAGAACAGAGCTCTTTGCTATTACTGTGATAATATTGAACATTTCATGACAAATTATAGAAAGAAACAGAATGAAAACTAAAGAACAGACACTTTGGAAAAAGCAGAAACAACAATAATAATCACAATAATAATAATAGAAGAAACTATTTTTTTTTTTTTTTTAAAAGCAAGGCCTGGCCTTTATTCCTTTATTATCATTATATAAAATTTTTACAGTAAGTAAGTGAATACAATGTTATAGGGAACTAGAGACTAAAGCTAATTTACTTTCAACCTAAACTTTGCTAAGAAGATCTAGAGCCTCCTAGTCTATGTATATAATGTTTGTTATAAGTACATTTTAATGAATAAAATCTGAAAGCCATTTGTTATATTTATTCTGTATAGTGTCTATAGTAGAATAAGGTTGGGCTTAAAAAGTTAATAGGTTGGTTGTCATGTTTCAATACAACTCTTTCCACCGATCATCAAAATGCAAAATCTGCAAAAACAAAAATCAAGACTAACAGGAAAACCACTGTCAAAACTGTGCTTGAAGACTTAACAAAAAAGAAAGAGCTGCAAAAATAGAACTAATGAGTAAAGCAGCAGAAGAAAACAAGCCAAAAAGCAAGTGAAGAAAAGACAAACTTTCTAAACGAATCTCAAAAAATAAAATTTTGGGAAAATAGCTTAGACCTGAAATCACAGATCTGTTTGAAACACGTGAGCATGTGAAAAGACAAACAAACAGGCACATACAAATATAGACAAAGTAAACATATAAGTATCATAGAGTGCATATGATTATAAACAAAGTAGTACAAAACACAGTCACAGATAACACAAGCAAAAGCAGAAGAGTCAATGACACTAAATTAGTAAGTGAAAGAGCAAAGGCAATACTAAAGCTCATAGGCAGCAAAGAATTAGAGCAAGAACTGACAAATAGAGACAACTATTTCAATGTAAGAGATATAGTAGCAGCAGCACTATAGAAAACAGATTTAATAGAAATGGTAATAATAAGGAAAATATATGAAGTTATAATTAAAGTAGACATAAGAGACCCAACAAGCATAGAAAAATGAGCAGAAGAGATAAACTGCACAAGCCAACACCTGTTAGCAGTGCAAAGTATGAGAAGCAAAAAAGCCCAAATAGTATCAAAAAAAGGAAACAATATATCAGAATTGTATGTAGAGAAAATGAGACAAAAGATAAAAGCAGTAGACATAATAATGAATGAAAAAGAGATACAACAAAATACAAGTTCAAAAGAAAAAGAGAGACAAAAAAGAAGGAAAAGCAAAGAAGTTACAAATACAGAAACAACAAGCATGATGATTGAAGAGACAAAAATAGACAACTATATAGAGAAGGAATAAAGATATTAAAGACAGACATAATGCAAGAAGACTATAAAGACATCATCATGGCAATTAGAAACCAAGAAAAAACTGAGATAGATGCAAAAAATGGAATCCATGAAACTGAACAATGAAAAAACAAAGATAAGACTATAGAAGAACCACTAGAATGAAGCATCTGGTCACTCTTGAACAGAGAATGCAATAATAAAAGAATCTATATAGCAAAAATATCAGCATACAATGTACCAAGTAGCTCACAAGAAGAAAGAACAAAATTCATTAACAGATTGCTAGTATCTAACAAACATGTTAAAGAGATTAAAGAAATGTTTAAGAGGGGTAATACATGGATTATTGTTACATTTGACTGTAAATATGGCAGAGAAGAAGCAATCAGCAAAATTTAAAAAAAACATGATGATTGGTTTAGAATAATTCTAGACATAGATGAGTCAGAAGAAGAGAAGACCAAAAAAGATGAGAAGTTAAAGCAGAAAAAGGAGCTGATAGAAGAAAAGAAGAATAAAGAAAAAACTAAGAGAGCAAAAGACAATTCACACAATCAAAAAAAAGAAAACATAGACAAAGAAAATAAAGAAAATACAGTAGCAGTAACAGTATGAGACCTGCCAAAAGAGATGACAGCATATAAAATTAAGTACTTAGTAAGAAAAATAGGTAAAGTAACAGAATGCAAAATCTGAAAAAGTGCATACAGAACAACAGCAGTAATAAAAGTAAAGAGAGAAGAAGAACAAGCACTTTCATGGGTAATTCCCTTAAGAAATAGAAAGTTAGCAAGAATGACAATAAGTGAAGAAGAAGAGAAAAAGAAAGAAGAAAGAAATCAATTCACAGCAAGACTAATAGGAATACCAAAAGGAATCTCTGAACTAATTCTACTACGAGAGCTCAAAACTAGAAAGGTAATAGCATTATACATTTCACTAAACAGATGGGGAAGACCAAGAAATTATACAGTAGTGTTATTTAAAAGTTAGGAAGATATGAATATAACTACTAGAAAAAAGGTCTGTTACAATGAAGTCTTAATGTTCTGAGAAGTCAAACCAAAAAAATTAGATAATCAGCCTTATAAAAGCAGCAACAAGATGCAGAAAATACAAAAGAAAGAAGAAATAAAAGACCTTGACTCAGAAAAAGAGCATACAAACCCAAAAGAGTATATGAAAAGGAATAAATATAGCACAAGACTGAACAATAGAAGAAATAAATAAGAAAATGAAAGCCACAAAACAAAAAAAATAGAAAAAAAAATTCAGCAAATACAGACCAGAAAGAAGATTGACCAAAAAAAGAAGCTGGAAGTACAAGAAAGACACAAGAGCAGGCATTAGACATGGAAAACATATTAGGTCAAATACTAGAAAGACTAGAAAAATTAAAGATAGCTGGAGAAAGGTCATGGAAAGCCTAACCAAATCGCTTCTGAAGTTGCCACAGTTGAATTAACAAAAACAAATGAGGAAGTCAATAATTTTCTATAAAGAAAAAGAGAAGTTTTTAAAGAAAGAAGAGTATTTCTTTATCTAAAAGAAAAGGAATGCAGAAAAGAAAAAGAAAAAGCAGTTAATACAGAATTATTACAAAACCAATTAAAAGAAAAGTAAAAAGAAGGGAAAAAGAGATAAAAGTAGCATGCCACAATATTAATAGACTAAAAACCAAAGGTTGAAAACTGAAAAACCTACTTGGCTAGGCAGAAGAAGAAGAAATTACAATACTGGGAATTACTGAAATGAATCTTGCAGAGAGAGAAGAAAAATTTTTACTACACAAAATAACAGAAAGATATATTAAGTTTTGGAGTAGTGCAGCAGAAGACAAGAAAAAGGGATCAGGTATAGAGATGCTGATAGAAGAACAATAGTCAAAACATGTAGGCATGGTCAGGAAGATAAATGAGTACATAATAGAAATTACACTATACTTTAAGCAAATAGAATTAATAGTAATAGGAGTCTATATACCACCAAGTGACAAAGAAGTAGAAAGAAGCATTTAACAAAAAATAGTTGAAATGATTACAAAGAAGAATAGATGAACACAAATAATGATTATGGAAGACTTTAATCATACAGTGAACAATGTTCTAGATAG
>CAJVQA010010534.1:0-11318 GCA_910591915.1 Cetraspora pellucida | reverse complement strand
ATATCCTTACTACTTTGGTATTTAATTCAAGTCCACCAAGCTGCCATTCCAGATAGCCTAGAAAGGTAGGTTAAAACTATACACCTCTGGTTCACATGTTTGCTGGCATGTGCCCTTTTTCTCCAGAACTCAGAAATTCCGGTAGCCTGGTTGGTTCATCCAGTTCCTTTTCAAAGACCAGCACATTTGCCTGGTTTCACAAGTTCTAGCTTCATTTTATAAGTCTAGTCTTTACAGTAGCACCATTGAAGGTTTGTGTTACCTCTCTACTCGGGTCTTCCAAGTGAGCTTCCATCTTCCTACCTGGTTCCCTTGATTTACATGGCCTAAGAACTTATCTTGGGTTCATACCACCAGTACCGATTTGTGTTCTCTCATACAACATTGTATGAGTGCCTTAGACCTTCCAGTCATGCTAGTATGACATGGGTTACAGGTATCCTATCCCAACTAATCATGAAAGACAGTTAGCTATAACACAGAAAGAATTGCAAATTTTTGCTGTCACTGGGATTTGAACTCTAGACCTGTCACTTAGGGGTTGACAACCTATTCACTTTACTAGATCGCCACATCCCATGTTGTGTTTTGTAAAAATAGTTAGATTTTAGTAAATATTATATAGTCATATCATTTAAAGTAATAAGAAAGTAATATTGTAAAATTAGATTTAATTAAATATTTAAAGATATTTTATTTAGCTAAGAGATCAGCTTGATTATAAAAAAAATTATTAGAGTGAAATTTAACTTTGTAAAAAAAGATATTAAGAGATTTTGTTTGAATAAAATAATAGATAATAAATAAAATATCCCAGTTTTAATATATAAGAATTTATATAAAAAAGAAAATAGTTGAATGTTTTTTAATGCTAATAGATTGTTGAAATGTATATTGTATTATAAGTTATTGATAGAATAAATAGAAGATAAACAATTGCTTTAAATTCAACTCAGTAATATTAGTAATTATATATATATATTTTTTTTTTTTGCTTTTGCTAAGGCCATAGTTATCAGCAGCTATTGCTTTTATTGTATTTTAATTATGATTACATAACTTGTACAAGGTGAATATACAATTAGCTACACATACAACTTTTGGTTGTCTAATTTAAGTAGTCCACCCACATAGCAGATTCTACACTAGTTGCCATATCTGCAATCTACTAGAAGATTACCTATTTTAAACACTCTGATCCCTATACTCAATGTTGTACATAGATACTGTTCATGCATATTTCTTGGACATGGATATATTTGGACATTGTCCAATGTTTATGTTTGCTTATATGTCCAAACTTTTAGATTGTCACCAGATATTGTCCACATGATATAATGTAAACACAGATGTTCAGTAAACAGTGTCCACCAGACATTACCCAATGTCCAAGCATTTAATTAGCTAATGCATCAGAAGTATCTATGACAAAAATTAAACAATGTTCAAATGTTCATACATTGTGTCTAAAAAAAGTCTTGCGCCTGCTCATATAAGCATTACTATTTTAAACCATTTTTATAGTAATTGATAGTATATATTTTATTATTTTTGGCAAGTCAAAATTTTTTTTGTAATAAATATATTTATTTAACAAACAAAAATTTTATTGCACATAAAGTATATAACAGGACTTAAAAGACTATATTAAAATGCTGGCCATTCAAAATACATAGTAAACAATAAGATAAATCAAGAAAAACATCTAACAATAGGCTGCAGGCCAGCAAATTACTATAGGATTTTAAGCCCTGGTATATATCTTTTCTACAATCATTTGAAATTTGTATAAGATTAAATTTCTAATCAAAGCTAAACTGTAAGACTTAAGTTCTAATTGAGCCCTAAAAAAAGCAACCAAAGTTCTATATAGAAAAGAATATTAATGTAGTACCAGTATATTATACATATACAGTATTGAGATCAGAGCCTCCAGATGCTGATAGCAAAAATAGTTAGCAAAAATAGTTAGTGAAATTAGCAAATTTAGCAAACTAGCTTATCTTTATTAAGTATAAATTTAATGCAATCATATTTTTCTTCTGAGAGTTCTTCATCTATTATTTCAGTGAGTTCTCCAGTCATCATCTAAAATATGCATATAATTACTTGTTTATATAAATCAGTTCAAGAACAAAGGTAATAATCTCATGTTTAGTACAAAAGTAGCAAATTTCGCATCTTAGCACAAAACAATTGCTGATAGCTATTTTGCTAAAA
Organism: Cetraspora pellucida; assembly: GCA_910591915.1. Classification (NCBI taxonomy): domain Eukaryota; kingdom Fungi; phylum Glomeromycota; class Glomeromycetes; order Diversisporales; family Gigasporaceae; genus Cetraspora; species Cetraspora pellucida. Next base: position 9,098 of record CAJVQA010010534.1, on the reverse strand, counting down.
AATAGTACTATTTTAGATGCTACAAAAAAATATCAGAGGGCTCTAAAATGAAATAATAATAATGTATAAAACCTGTTTAATAAACAAAGTCGAATGAGCTGATAATGCATGAACTTGATTAATGAATAGAGTCAAGAATGAATGATAATGCATAAAACCTGATTAATGAATAGAGTCAAATGAGCTGATAATGCATGTAGCATATAATGCAAAGCTGAAGTCCTTACCTGTTTTTCATGAAGTTTGCCTTTCTCTCACAAAGTTTGAAATTTTTTAATAAATAACCCAAAATCTATTTTACATTTTTTTTTATTAAATATGATGCCAAATATTTATTAATAATGAAACCAATCTTATAAATATACCAAAGTCTATTATACTTTGCTGAACCTGTATCTGGTTCTAAAAGAATTTTTTTAAAAAAAAAAAACAAAAAACAATTGCTAGCTAAAAAAAACAATAAAATAGTAATGTCATCAATACCTGATTTGTTAGAATGATATATAATTAAAACCAAAGAAAAGATTAATAAAAGTAACTATAAAGTTTACTGTAAGGTGTGTATTGATGTATTGGGTGATGATGGGATAGAAGTTTTTGTTTCAAATAAAACAGATAGGATAATTGCACACCTCAAAAAATGTACATATTTTACAAGACAAACAACACCTGAGGAAAGAGAAAAAGTCTTTAACTTATCTAATAATGAACAATCAAGTATGAATAGAAAAAAAGTCTATTTTAAGCAGTGTGAAATATATATTAATATGCTCAATTTCTCCAGGTTTATATGATACCATGTCTACCTCATCACAATCATCTACCCAAAAGAGCATTGTACAATCCACTTCTTTTGGCCCACTTGACAACTATTCTGTTCATTCATTGTTACAACAAGACTATAAAAAATTTAAGGTTCTTTTGCTAAGACTAACAGTATCTTGCGGTTGGGCTTTTAATTGGATAAATAAGCTTGAAGCAAGTGAGTTGTTTGATTTTTTAAACCCTCTTATAAAGCTTCCAGATCACTGGACTCTTAGTGGACCAACTTTAGAGATGGCAGTTTCTGAATATAATAGGGAAATGTTTGAAGCTCTTCAAAAAGATTCAATTGGTGTTACTTTAATGTTTGATGGGTAGATGAACATCAATAATGAACAATTAATAGGTACAATGTTAGTAACTTCAGTAGGGAAACTCTATATTTGGAAGATGACGATATTAGTATGAAGAGAAAAAGTTACACTAAAGTAATAGAAAAAACAAAAGAAATAATTAATAAGTTAAAAAAAATAAATGTAAAGATCATTGCAATTGTAACAGATAGTGCAGAGCCATATGCTGCAGCTAGGTATTTTCATTTTTCTTCTGATTTATATTAGCCTATAATTTAATTATATATATTATTATTATTATTATTAGATGAAGATTAAGGCCTATTCACAGAAATATTGTATTCTTGCCCTGTTATGTCCACCAATTAAACCTATGCATAGGTGAAGTTTTTAAGGAATCGACTAATTTAAAAAGCACAATAGATAAAGCAATTCAGCTAGCTATGTATTTTAATAATGCCAATAATAAATATTTTATTGGGCAATTACGTGATCAACAAAAAATAAACTACAAAAAGTATTATAGTATAGTAGTTCCAAGTGAAGCTAGATGGAATAGTTACTATTTACTTGTTACTAGTTTTTTGAAAACCAAGCAAGCATTACAGATATATTAATAAGGTCATACAAATTTAATGAATTGGTCTAGTTAGATCAAATTTTTCGAAACTTTAATTAAAAATTTTAAAAATTAAAGACCAGGTCGCTAGGTTGTTTTTAAAATTTTACTTTGAGAATCAATAATAAAAATTATATTAATTGTTAATTGAGGCTTTTATATATTTTTATTTTAGATTCTTGTGATAAATTTTCAACCATCCTATTCCCAAAATCGACAAAAATCTAGTAAAAATCTCTCAATTTATTTTGAAATTTTTCAAACTATCAGATTGGATTCATTTTGGTCTAATCTAGTAATAATCATAGAAATTCTATATTCTTATTGTAAAATACTAAATAGATTGCAATGCGATAATGCCAAATTAATCCATATTATGCATAGTCTTGCATATTTAGTTCAATTTTAGAATAAACATGCTAACTTACAACTTTCTAAAAAGATATTAAATAGGTTAGAAAAAAGATGGAATAACTGGGAACAACCTCTTCTTATTTTAGCATGCTTATTATATCCTAAATATCGATTATCTTACTTTAAAGACCAATTAGTAATTAATTATTCAAAATTTGGAAAATATCTGATTTATTACTACAAAGCTTGGTCAGGAAAAGAACCTACTTGCATTTTGAGAGAATTTAATGATTTTTTTAACAAAGCTTATTCGTTTGATGATAATACTTATAGCCAATTTAATGATATATTAAGTTATTAAAATTATGCTAGGCCTTCAACAAATAAATTAGGATTGGTAGCATGCCAATTGTATAGAATTTGTATTAATTCTGCTGCTGTTGAGTGTCTTTAAAGTTGTATGAGTTTTTTTCAAACCAATCGAAGAAATCAATTAATTGTAATTTTTTTTATATTTTTTATTTATTTTTTATAGCTGTTTTTAAAATATTAAGACACATAAAAGTTAATAATAATGGCTGATTTTGATAAGTTTTTTAACAATACAGTCAACTCTCCAAAATCTCAAACTCTTAATAAGCTTTGTAAAAAAGCTTTAAAACATTTGTAAATTTTATTACAAAGTTCAGATTAGCAACATAGTAACTGAATTTTGGCATATAGGAACAGACTATTCAGAATAGAGAGTTGACTACAACTCACTCTTGTTATAGTAAAGTTATTGGGATAAAAAAAAACTTCACTATAGCTTATATCGAGAGAATACTATGTACTTTACTATATCGAGTTGAAGTTTAATAATTCCATAATTCAAAATTCTTCACTATATCGAATCTTCACTATAATGAGAATAAGTTGTATAATCTTAATAGTACATAACTACTTTTTGTGAGAATTTGAATTATTCAGTCTTTTCATCTAGTTTAGTTTTTTTATCTCAAGAAGGCATACTTTGTTAATAATAAGGTATCTTGTATTATAATTTCAATACATTATAGCTTGAATATCTTAATTAACACATATCTTATTCTACTCAACATATTTAGAATATATCTGTCATGATATTTTGAAAACAGCCGTAAATTTTATAAATTTTTTTTTTTCTAAATAAATTTTTATTTAGTCACAAAAGGCTCTTAATATGAGCAAATTAAAAGCTTCTATCACATAGGAACATTTACACAAGTCAAACCCTGTTGAATTACCTCTACCCAGTTTTCAAGATGAATACAACACAGAGAATAATGATCAACCAAATATAAATTACGAAGAATTAAGTAAAGAATATGCAGAACCCGATGAATCTGCAGATCTTGCTTTGGATGAAACAATTGATGACAAGACTTTGGAATTAACTCCTTTGAAAGAGTTTGGCCAATTTTTAGATGTATGGATCGAAATATCGAAAAATGAGATTGATAAAATTGCATAAATATATGAAGATGAGAATGAGATGTTAACTTCAGAAGTTGAGAATATCATTCATCTGGCAACAGATTCAAAATCTAAATAGGATTTAAGGGTTCTATTTAATGAATTACAATTATCTTTTTAACATATATATATATGTGTATATATATGCATATATATATTTGTTTATTTAAATTTTATACGTATATTCAAATTATATATATATGTATTATTATTATTATTATAAAATAAAATATTTAAATTTCTTTCTAGTTTAGGTAATATACCCAAATTTGCAAGATAATACATGAACAATTTATGGAATTATGCCTAAAGTTTTATTAAGGATTATTCATCACAGCCAATATTTAGCACTATTAGTTAGACATGATTATTGTAGAAAAGGAGGTTTTTTTAATTGTTTATTTAACTAGGTTTTATATCAATATCAGGTAAGTGTAAAAGTTCACTATTTTGTAGATAACATGTAATTTTTCTTGGCGATATTAATGACTTTGATAATTGAAACCAGGTAAGCATATTATTGACATCTTGTACTATGATTTTTTTTAAGTTATATAGAGTGCAGCATTCACAAGATTTTTTAATTCGATTTAATATTTAATTAGGATCTTTGAAATGAGCATTATTTGTTATTTTTGGTTTGGTAAGTCTCACGATTAATATACTATATGAGTGCTATCAAGGAAAACCAGTCACTGAGATTTCAAGTTTACTGCTTACTGAACACAATCTCTAACAACTTGGATAGATTGAGTCCAGTAAGCAATAAACTTGAAACCTCTAATGACAGGTTTTTCTTTTGTGTTCAGATTAAAATACCTGTTATATTAATGATATATGATTTTATACATGGTGATAATTATGAAGAGGTGGTGAATGTTCCAGGGCACTACAGAAGTTTTGAGATTTATTTTTGTTTAATTTTTTATATAAATTCTCAAGTAGGTTTTCAATGTTATTTGGTAAGCTTTTTCTATATAACATTAGTTATTCGTCTATATTAAGTTTATTAATGTTTTAAATCTGTGAATAGGCTTTTGATTTTCACCTTTAATATATAGATGCTAATAATTAGTCAACACTAGAATTTAACAGTCAGATTAAAATTATAAATTAATTTGAAACTTATTTCTTCTGGTTGATTAATATTCTTAAAAGTTTCAATAAACATGCCATTTTTCTTAGAGTGAATCCAAAAATATTATTTTTAATATTATTTGTAAGAGTTTCAAAGTTAAAAATCCATGCCAGTGAAATAAGTAACACATTTGTTCTTTGAAATAAACTATTTACAAATCTTATTTATTTTTAATTTAAGGTCTGAATAAATGAATTAAATTTATTCATAAAATAGAATCTTCAGACCAGGGATGTTATTGGCTCATTCAGCTCTATTCATTAATTAGTTTTTATAATATGAGTGCTGTCAAAAGAAGACCTGTTATCGGGTTTTCAATTATATTTTTGTAATGGACTTAATCTATTTGATTTATTAGTAATTATGTCTGATACAAAATATAATTGAAAGTCCGATGACAGGTTTTCTTTTGACAGCATTCATATAGTTAAATATACAGGCTGGGTCAAGCCGATAACATTCCTACTTCAGACACTCTCATTTCATTCTCTTATACGATCATTCATAATCACAAATTCAGCTCCTACTTATTTCTAAAATTTAGCTTTGAAAACCCAGTGTACAATTTTGGAAGTGACATTAAATCTGCAAATCATTCTCAACCTTTTAGTATATGATTAATTGTTTAATGTAAATAAATTATTTATTTCTAATAATTTTATTTAAACCCACAAATAATTCTTTATTGTGAAATAAGTTTTTCATGATTGCTTAATGTAAGCACAACATTAGTTCAGTTTTTATTAAATTCATATAAATATATACTTGTGCATATGTGATCTAGATATTGATGCTTACAAAAATTGTTGTGGATCAGAATTCATACATATTCTACTAAATTAATCATACAGAAAATCTTGGCCACAATTCATTGCAAATCTTAATCGCAAGTCAGTATTAAATAGTAATCATCAAAAGGTCTTTGTCCAGTTAAAGTCTTCGATATGATAACTCCAAAACTGTATTAGCTGCTCATGTGAAAGATTTATCTTGTAAGACTTCTGTAGTAACATACAGTAAGATATAACTCTTAGACAACTCTAGATTTGAAATGTGTTTCTTAGTAAAATGTTGCCATTATGTTTCATATAAGTAACAAACTTTATAAATAAATTAGTTAAGATTTTTTAAGAATGTAATAAATAAACAGCTTACTTCTTTTATTAAATGCTACATTCTCCAATTTTTTGATAATATCTAATCCATCAAGGATAGATTATGTACGATTAAAAAATAGAGTTTAAAGTATATAGACTAACTCAAAATACTGAATATATGTTAGCATTTGATGAATTTGGTTCTAAAAGAATAAAATGTTATAGAAAATGTACAAATTGCAAACAGATATAATATGTCCATTCACCGCTACCATAATTTTGTGTTCTAAGTTGAAACTTGTTCAAATGTTTAAACAATTCAATATCCTTATTTTCACCTGTTCAACTTTAGTTATATCAGGATTGCATGTTCGGCATCACAAGCAATTCGTGTCATTGTTATTAAAATAAAGGTCCTAGGGTCGTAAAGGTCAAAAAGAGCAATACACAAAGTATTTATTTAAAATATTAACTTTTGTTTTACATAAATTCGTAATTTATATTAACTAATAAAATTATAGCAGATATTGGACAATGTTCAAATTTTTGTTCACGCTTATTTGATTGTTAATCTATTCAAGCCAATAAGATTATGACAAACATTGAACAAATGTCCAAATTTTTGTCCATGCTTATTTGATTTGTTGATCTATTCGAGCCAATAGGATTATGGCGAATGTTGGACAATGTCCAAATGCCTAATTTTTTTTGAATACAGACATAGACATCCAGTCTGATCTGGTTCATGCTCATGTTCGTATTTACATGACAACACTGCCTATACTTACACCAACAAATAGCATACAAGTTTCTATACACCTAAGTGCTGTCTAACCTAACCATAACCTTTCTGTCTATACATTTGTTAAGCTGTTACATATTTCAAAGTACGTCACCTGACTGTAGGGCTTTAGGAGGCCCTTCTGCTAACTAACTATCCACATTTAGTATCTTGTTAACAGAGCTCACTCTTGCAAAGTTTACCCAGACCTTAGCACTAACTTCATAGCATATTTTTAGTACTTTAGTATTCCCCTGTTTCTGACCTCAAACTCCCAATCCAGATAGCCTAGTAGGACTGTGACCTTTTTCTGGTACCTCAGGGTCTGCCTCCCAAGGTTCTCTTTCTCTGGTTCGAGACTTCCGATGGCCTGGTTGGTGGTACCCCTCATCTGAGGTTCTTGCCTGCCCGATTCCTTCCACATTGGTATCTGTTTCCTAGATCTAGCCTTTACAGTAGTACTATCGAAGATCCATGTTATCTCTCTACTCAGGTCTTCCCAAGTGGGCTTCCGGTTATCCCAGTTTACAGATTTACATGGTCACAGATGCCCCATAACCTGTCAGTTATCTGTAGAGTTGTTAATAGGTTGAGTTGGGTTGGGTTGGGTTGATCCAATTCTTAACCCACTCCAGTAAATTAGACTTACTCCAGCATTTTGCTCCAGGTTGCTTCATAGCTACTCTGGGTTGCTCCAGGTTGCTCCAAACTTAAAAATAAAAATTTAAACCCACTCCAACTTAGGTTGGGTTCTACTCCAGAGTGCTCTGGAGCAAGCTACTCCATTAACAACCCTAGTTATCTGATGTGACTGTGTTACAAGTACTGATCCCAACTGATCGATAAATAGCTGTTGCCATAGTACTGGTTTCAAGAACTTATCTTATGTTTGTACTGCCTGATGCCAGTTTGCATTCCTCTGTATAACTCTAACATTACACAAATGTTCGTATATACTGATGTAACATAGGTGGTTTTCCAAATTTTCATTGTTAGTGGGTTTTGAACTCCCAATCTACCACTTGAAGAGTTGACAACTTATCCACTTCACTAAGTCGCCACACCCAAAGACCTTTTTATTAATTAACTTGTTTTTTATGATTTTATTAATAGAACTATATTTTTGTAGAGTTTATTCAAATTTCAGTACTAATTTTATAATATATTTTTAGTATTTTATATATAAAAAATATTACAATTAACCTATAGTGATTATTATTATCTCTATTTTTAAGGTTAGGATGCAGTTTGAGACAAAAGCAAGAATTAGATATAATAGTTTGAATTTTAGATTATATGAAGTTTTTAGAGGTTTCGAACATTTTTACTTAGTCTACCTGACTTTTGTTTCTTAGTGTGTTTTTTGAGATATAGTTTCTAGGTGATGATTATTATAGGTTATAGTTAGTAATATTTTTTAAATATATATCTATATTGGTTTTTAAACTTTTAATCTAATAAATTAAATTTAATTTTTTTTTTAGTTCAAAATTTAGTAATCTGATTGGTAGATTTATTTGTTTTAATAAATTATATGCTGTTTGATTTTTTTATATTAGTATCTGTTTTTTTTTGTTTTTGTTAAGTTAATGTTAATTAGCAGCTATTGCTTTTATTTGAAATTTAATTATATATACAGGTTAAACAAATAAATAAAGAATAAATAATAATAAAAAAATCTGTCATTATTTTACTCTATATTTATCAAATAATGACAGTATAACAGCATTATAATAGCAGATTTTTTATTATTATTTATCTATTATTTTTTCTTTATTTATTTGTTTAATCTATAATATTTATATACATAACTTGTACAAAGTGAGTGTGCAATTAGTTACATATACAACTTTTGATTATTAATTTAAGTAGTTTATTTACAAGTTTTATACTAGTTGTTATATTTATAATTTACGAAAAAATTACTTATTTAAATATTTTAATTTTTATACTATATTAGTTAAAAAATTTTGCAGTTTTTGTATATCTAAGTACTATCTAATCTGATATATAGTTTTTTTTTATATGACCATTAAGCTATTATTTGTAATAAAAATATTCTAATCTATTGAGTATTAGCAGAAATTTCATTTCTACTTTTTTTTTTTTTTTAATTTTTGGCTTCTATGAAGGTGTTTTATAGGCTTCAACCAGTCCAATAGTACTGTCGAAAGTTCATGCTACCTCTTTACTCGGAGATTTCCAAGTGGGTTTCTGTCATCTCAGTTCCTTAGTCTTCTATATCCAATGGTCTTATTGTGTGTTTGCATCAAAGTCTTATGCAACACTAGTAAACATTCCTTTATATATGTGTAATGTTACACTTTATATAGATATCTGAGCTCCCAATATCAGGAGACCCAACTTGGTATACCTGGGTAACAGCCACATAAGGCCAACTAATTGACAGAAGACAGTTACCATAATGCAGATATAATTTCCAAATTTTATTGTAGATGGGATTTGAACCTTAGACCTGCTACTTGAAGGATAACAACCC
>CAJVQA010010533.1:0-11320 GCA_910591915.1 Cetraspora pellucida | reverse complement strand
GCAACCATTAGCTGAATGTACTATCAATAAAATCCTGGGTCGCAAGTACTCATCTTAATATTTAAAAAAAAAAAAAACATTAATGAATTTTAAGAATTTTGTCTGTATTACAAACACAGTATACATTTTCTGAATGCTAAGAATCATGATTTGCAGTAAACACACTTTGGTTTTAGAATTTATATTTATAGTACCCCAAATTAATTGTATTTTGCTATATCAAAATAAGTTATAACTTAAAAAAATAAATTTATTACTTAAATTTATATGTATAATAAAAAATAGCATATAAAAAATATATAAAATTGCACTATAAACTTTGATTAAACTTTAATTAATATGTTCAAAACAATGAGTTTATTTGATTTTAGTATTTAAATATTGTAATAAATAGAGTTAGAGATAATTCTATTTCTTTTGCAACTCTGACTTTTAGTCTGGTTTTGTTAATCTCTTCCCTCTCATTCTGAAATTATTAGTAGAACTTTTAATTCATTGTTTATTAAGATTGATAATAGATCACAACAACAGTCATATGATATTTTATTTTTGGTCTAAATGTTCATTTTGGTTATGGCCTGTTGTGATGACAATCATTTAGAATTTGTAGTAGTAAAAAAAAAAAATTATATTCGATTCTATAAAATTTGCATAGGATGCTCGACATGAAAGAAATAAACACATATGTTTTTAGTTATTAATAGCAAGTATATAAGAGACAAAACAAATATTAATGCTATAAGCTAATTAGAGGTTAGTTAACTTAGTCAGCTAAGTCAGTTGATTTTTTGAAATATCAGCTTAGTTAACTCTTAATAAGAATTCTGGCATAAATAAAAAACATTTGCATCTTGAATTCTTTGATTGATTTGATTAATCAAATAATGAATATAATACAAATAATACATAGTGCCAAACATATGATCTGGATTTAACAATGCAAGATGATCATATGCAATGTTAGCACCAAAAGGTTACTAGAACTTTTACTATTGCAAAATCTTAATAGAAGGCCAGAAATTCTTGCTAGAAGCAAATTAACAATACTGATCATGTAAAAACAAATTATAATCATATAAATTATCTTTAAATTAATATTTATATTTTATTACTTAGTTAACTAAGCAGACTAAGTTGATGTTTATAACATCAACTTAGTTATAGTTTAGGTTTTTGATTAATAACACTAATTTATATCTAACTTTTATATGTATTGTTATTATGCTTCACTAAAGCTTTAAAGAAAAATTATTACTATGCAACATTCAAATAGCAATATCTTGTGATCTAATAATTTAAATCATATAATTTTGGTACTATTTGACTTGTTTTATCGAGATGAATTAATTGATATCAAAATCATCTGATTCTAATTACTAGATCACAAGATATCACAAATATATTACAATTGGTTCTGCATTATAATATTTTCTTTTACCTTATATAACTTTTTATATTAAACAAGTTTAGTTAGAAAATATAAACAAGTTTACTTAATAAAAAATTAAGTTTATTATATATTAAAATTTTTATAAATATTAGTTTAAATTAGATTAAATTAGATAAATTTATATTTAATATTTTTTAAATTTTACTAATTAAAATTAAATAATTTTATTAATATTAGAATTGTATTATTATGTAAATTTAATAAAAAAAATAACATAAATTTAATTAATAAAATTTTTAATAATTTAATTTAAATATTTATTAACTATAAAATATATATTATAAATTGCTATTTTCTGTTCTGTACAATATTATACAACTTTGTATAATCTTAATTATCTTAAAAAATACTGCATAAAATTTTATAATCTTTTTTTTAAAAACTTTAGATTTAATAAGTTTATTATATAATTTTTAGTATAATATCTTTTTTAGTTAACTCATTATAAATTTTTATAAAATGCTCATAAAAATATAGCAACCCTTTGTATTTTTATTATTTAAAAATATATTAATATTAATTTTATAAACTTGTTATACAAGTATAATTTTATATAAAAAATTATTATATTTTTATATTTACAAGTGCTTATTTATTTTTTTAATTATTAAAGATAAGGCTATAACTTTAATTTTATTAAAATTTAAATAAAATTTTATAAAAAAAAGCTTGTTTTTAAATTATATATAAAGAATAAAGACTAGCTATATAATTTGTAACCTAAACTTAATACTTATTTATAAATTATAAAAAATTTATTATATATATAAAATAATAGTTTATATAATATAAATTAAAATTTAAATAATTTAAATATTTTTTATAAAAGATTTGCTATTTATCATTATTTGTAATTATTACCAGTATATAATATAAATAAAGTTTATTAACAAAACTACTTTAAGGTCTTAATAAAAAAATTCTCTGTAAAATTCTAAGTATAACCTTTTTTTCTTCTAATTTAAGCTTTTAAACCCTAATTTAATATTAAAAAAATCAATTTTTGCTTTAATAAAAATTTAAATTTAAATATTGTAAATTACTGATAATGATTACTAGTAGTAAAATAATGTAATTTTCTTTTTATAAATTTGTAAATTATAAAAAAAATATTTAATTAATATATAATAAGTTTGTTTTTAAAACTTAATATTATATTGTATATAATTTTAAAAGTATAATTTAAAATAATATTCATTAAATTTAATATTATTAATAAAATTTTTTAATTTATTTTATAAAATATGATATATTAAAAGTGATAATACAGACTATACTTACTATTTATATAGAATATTTATATATAAATATTTTGATATTTTTAAATTTTAATTATAAAAATACCTTTAAATTATAACAAAAAAAAATTTTATAAAATTTTAAATTATAATTTTTTAATTTTAAAACTAATTTTTAATATTAAGTTAAATTTAAATTTAATTTATACTTTATATATTATATAATACTAAATAACAAATAATATTTATATTTTATATAAAATATAAAAAAATTTAGTTTATTTTTAGTTAAATAATTTTTTTAACTATTGTTAATTTTTATTTTAAATAATATTATCTAATTGTATAAAGACTAATTAAATTACTAGATCTTATATAACTAAAATAATATAAAAAAAAAATTAAAAATTTAAATTACTTAAGATTTTATTATAAAAAACATACTTAACTTATAAGCAAAGCTTTTTAAAATAAAATTTTTTATATATTTAAATTTTTTTAATCTAATCTAAAGTTAATTTTAACTTTTAATATTAAATTTTCTTGTAATAAAAATTTTATAATATAGATAATATTATTTAGAATAAAAATTAATTATAATCTTTATTTTTATATAAAAACAAAAAATTATTAAAATTTAAAGTTTATATATAATTAAAATTTTGTTATTAATATATAAATAAAATTTATTTATATATATTTTTAACTAATTAGTATTTATTATATGCAAATTAATTAAATATATTTAATTATATAATTTTAAAATTTAGTTTAAAGGTTTAGATTGCAAATAAAGTTGTTTGAACTTTAATTCTTGCATGTAGTTTTATTTTGTATTTTATAATCTTAGTATATCTTAATATATAGTATATTAATATGTATAACTAAAATTACTAATAAAGATATGAGCAAAACCTCATCTTAACATCAAAAAAAATTTAGTTTAGGTTATAAAAAATTGTTTAAATTTTAATTTTTATATGTAATGTTTTTTTTGTATTATATATTCTTAATATATTTTAATATATAATATATTAATATATAGTTAAAATTATTAATAAAGATATTAATAAGATCTTAACTTAATACCAAATATATATATAATTTTAAATTTTAATATCTTTAAAAAAATAACTTTTTGCTATTTGGTATTATACAAATTTATAACTTAATTAATATTTTTTAGTATTAAAATAAAATTTTGCATATATTTTTATTAATAATTTTAACTATATATTTTAGTATAAAAGTGTTAAAATAAATTAAAATTATATATTACAAAATAAAATTTATATATAAGAATAAAAGTTTAACTAATTTATTTGCAACTTAAACTAATATAAAAACTGTTAAATTTTTTATTTTATTTATATTTAATTTTGATTGGCTGAAATTATAAATTTATAATGATATAGATTTTTTGTTTATATAAATTTTGATTGGTTAAAATTATATAAATAATTAAGATAATCATTTCCTTATATAAATTTCAAAACAAAAAACATCTTTTTTTTTTGTTTATCGTAATTTTTTTACAACTGTTTATTCTAACTTTTATTTTGTATATCAACATGTCTACCTCTATTTCTTATTCGTATTTACTTAAAGAAATTTCAGATTGTGAACTTCCAAAAGAAGAAACTTTAAATATTTTGCCACAAAATCAGCAAATAGATATTTTAAAATTTTTTTATGAAAAACAACGAAAATTACTTAATAAGCTTCTTGAAAGCAAAAAAAATGAACAAGACATAACTGATATACCCAATATTCAACCACCAAAAAGAGATAAAAGTAAACCATCAAAACTAAAACTTTCAGAACTATGCTCTTGGTTACCAAAAAATTAATTTTCAAAAATTAAAGCTGATTTTACACCACATCTTGAAGCAAATAATATTAAAGAATCTATTACATGGTCGCAATTAGGATATACTGCTAGAGAAAGTTGAATTTTAGATGTAAGCTAATAAATATTAATTAAAATTTATATTATATATATATAATTTAAGTTATACGTATAATTTATATTTTTTAGGTTTATAATAAACATAAACATCAAATCGGTTCTAATAAATGGATTGTTGAAGAATGCTTAAAGCAAAAATTAGTAGATAGAGGTAAACTTTAATATATTTATATAATTGTTATTTAATTAAAATTTTTAAAAAATTAATTTATATTTTATAGCTGACAATTTTAGATGAAGAAACAAAAAAGCAAATTTTAAAGTTGTTAATTCTAATTTACAAGCTACTAATGAAAACGAATTAGAAACATTACAATAAATCAATAAAAATATTGAAAAGCGTAGCAGTACTGACAAAGAAAATATAGTTGAAACTACTATAGAATTTGATGAGTATTATCAAGAGGATACTGTTATGCACGAATGTAAGATAGCTAATATGTTTATTTTAAATAATTATTTAGTTTATTAAAATAATATAGATTTATATAATTTTAATTTTAAAAATTTCTATTTTATAACATATCTTAAAATTTTTAATATTTAAATTTATTTATTTAGATGATAATGAAGAACATTTTGCTATATCAAATTTTAGTAGTTTTGAAGCATCTACTTCTAGCAATAATATAATTGTTTCTAGAGATGAAGATGATGAACTTTTTGACTCTCCAAGTGATACTGCATGTACTACTACTTTTAGTAGTGATGAAGAAATCTCAAAAAATAATTTTTCGCAATCTGGTAAAATATAAAAATTATATTTGCAATTAATTATTTTAATTTAATAATTTAATGTTTTGATTTATTTGTAGATACATTAAAATCGAATATATCTGCTATGAAAACTACAGATAAAATAAGCAATCGAACACGACAAAAATACAATATTAATTCTGAAAATTCTTTACCTAAACGGATTACAAAAAAAGATACTTTATTACCTTCATCATTGGTTAATGAAAACAGAAAATTTTCAAAAACCAATATTAATAGTAAATTTAATGATAGAACTAGATTAAGCAAAGTTAGAATTTAATATATATATTACTGTAGTTAAGCAGAATAAAATATATTAGAATATTTTGTTCGTATAATACTGTTTATATTTTATTATTATGATAAAAGATATAAATTACGGTAATTGTTCATGTAAAAACTTGAATCATTAACAATACAATTGGCATTAATATACGGTTCATCATGAGCCAAAAAAAATTGAGACCAATTCAGACCTCTGCGTACAAAGTAGAACCACCAAAATTCCATGCCAATTCAAACCTGTACATACAAATTAGGACCACCAAATTCTGTGTTAATTCAAACCTATACGTACAGATCAGTGCCAACAAAACCCATGCCAATTCAAACCTATACGTACAAATCAGTGTTATCCAAACCCATGCCAATTCAAACCTATATGTACAAACCAGTGCCAACTAAACCCATGCCATTGCGTTACTAACCCATACCAAAATCCATGCCAATTGGACTAGTAAAGTGTTGCAAAACCCGAGTCATTAACTATCCAATTGGCACTGGTTTACGGTCCAACATGAGCCGAAAAATCCGGGCCAAGTCGAACCTCTTACGTACAAAGCTGGGTTTTTATCTGTGCCACTGAAACACATGCCATTACGATGCCAACCCGTGCCATCACATTCCACATTTCTTATAGGGCTGATTACTAATTAAGGTTAGAAAGAAGATAGAAAAAGGATTATAAGGCTAAGTGACAAGATGAGATCGATAGTGCCTTTTTTCTTCGCTGCCTGACTTTAGTCTGGCTCTTTCATAGTGCCCCATCTATAACAAGTAAAACAAAGTAGTAAATACATAAACTACATAGAAATAAAAATTACGTGATAAATATAAAGCATAAATGAGCATAAATAAGCTTACAGAATAAGCAGAAAAAAAAAAAAAAAAAAAAAAGGGGAAGACGAAGCACAAATTAGACGTATTGATAAGTGTAAACAGACAAAAACAAACTAAAACAAACTTAAACAAACTGAACAAACTCAAAAAAAAAAAAAAAAAAGGGAAAAAATATATAAAGAACAATAGATCATTATGTCAAAGTCAAACCTGTCAAAAGGTGATTTGGAGGATATTTGCCGGGGTCTAGGGCTATCCACAGATGGAGTAAAAGCCGATTTGGTGCAGAGACTTAAGTCTCATTCAAATATGTCAGCATCAAGAACAAGGAATTCAAACTCACCATGTATTAGAGAAGAAGAAGGTTACATGGATGATGTAAATTCAGAGATAGAACAACACGTGACTGGCATGGAGACAAGAGACAAGAGCAGGGAAATTAACGGCTTGAGAGATCGTGTACAACGCACAAGAAGAAATAACTCAAGAGAACCATCGTTAACAGTTCATCAGGATTTATTGAATTATCAAGTGCCTGAAGGTTTGATACTAAGACAAGAGTTGAATAATCAACCATATAAAGATACTATAAAAATGAAAAAGCAACAATTACCTGAGGACATGAATGATAGCCATTCAGATTCTCTACAGAAATTGGTATTAGCAAAATTTGAAAACCTAGAAAGTGTGATAGCAGATTTTGATTATAAGTTAAACACAATAGTAGCCCAAGTAAATAGAGGAGAAATAAATGATACCTGGCTGGCTCATAAATTTGAAAGAGCATGTGATCAACATGAATATAATGCCTAGTGTACAGTTGGGAAAGAGTTAGATTTGGCATTAGATTCGCAAAACACAACAGAGGCGGTAAACCATATTACTTGTGCTCGTGAGTTGGTAGCAGATAGAATGGTCACATTATGTGTTGCAGAAGGGTTCAGGTGGGATGTTGCCGCAGCTATGCCAAATACGCAAAATAAATTGTTAAAAGGAAAAGAACCAGAAATTGAAAAAGCAAAAGTGTTAGCAGAGGCACGAAGAAATAAAAAGAGAAAAACTCACACTTATACAGAAGATTTGGCCCAACCTTATTGGGGAAGGAATTACCAAAAGAGAAATCTAAACATCCCACCAACAGTGTATCACCCAAATAATGGGCAGTTTTTTCGGTCAAATTACCAAACCCAAACTCGAAATGGTAGTACAAATACGAGAGACAAGTGCTACATCTGTGATGGAGCAGAATATTATGTAAACATGTGTCCATTAGATCCCTATAAAAACTCAGGACAAGAAAGGGGATTCGGGTACAAATCACGTGGTTATACGACCTATAAAAATAAGTACTCAGGATCTAGTGAAGAAAATAAATGTGATTAACTACACTCGGGACCAACAAAAAATACCAGTTGTGGGGAGGTTATACTGAAAAGAACATTTAAATTATTGGAATCAAAAAATTCAAGCTCCAAAGTTGGTATTAGAATGGCTAGAAAAGGGTATAACATTGTATCCAAAGGGACTATTGAATCTAATAAGGAAACCAGACTAGGGGCCTGCAAATTGCCTATTTTTGAGGCCTGGCCTGGCCCGCAATTAGGGTTAAAAATTTTTTTTAGGCTCGGCCCGGCCCGCATTTAGGGTTATCATTTTTTTGCCGGCCCGGCCCGGCCCGGCCCGCATATGTTAAATTTTTTCTTCAGCCCGGCCCGACTCGGCCCGGCCCGCAAAAATTTCTTATATAATTTTACAAATTTTTAGGCCCACACTGGCCCGCAATTATAAAGTTTTGCAAATTTTTCGGCCCGGCCCGGCCCGCAATTATAAAATTTTGCTTCAGGCCCGGGCTGCGGGGCCCAACGCAGGCCTCTAAACCAGACCCACTCCAATATATGTTAACACAAGACCAAATCTTGTGGATAGAGGAAGAAATACGCAGGTTGTTGGAAATAGAAGCAATAACAATGGTTGCAAAATCACCAACCCGACCATCATATTTGCTCGAAGTGAGCCTAATATTTTTGATACCCAAACCTGGTCCAAAAAAGTGGCGGCTAATTATAGATTTATGATGTTTAAACCAAACTCTTCTAGAAAAATTATTCCGATTTGAAGGATTCAAGGCATTTTTAAGAATGACAGAGAAGAATTGGTGGGTAATAGTGTTGGATCTAAAAGAGGGCTACCATCACATATTGATGGATCAAAAAGCGCAAAGGTTGTTAGGTTTCAGAATAGGGACAAAATGGTATCATTACCGAGTTTTACCATTCGGTCTAAGTTTAGCAGTATGGACATTTGCAAAGATAATGAGGTCAATAATAAGTCATTGGAGATCGTTAGGCATTTTTTGTGGAAATCACCTCGATGATATTTGGGTAGCACACCCATCCAGAGAAACATTGGTTCATATAAGAAACTCAGTAATATTTCAGGACCTGAAGAACTGTGGCTTTATTTTAGCCGAAAAATGTTGTCTAGAACTGACCCAGGAACCAAAATATTATGGTTTAATACTAAATACAAGAACAGGTCAAGTGACTGCACCAGAATCGAAGATAAATACAGTGCTAAAAGGGTTACAAAACCTTCTTACAACAAATTCTTTAACAGCATGACGTTTATCAGTGGTTGTAGGACAGACAATGAGTTTGAGTCAGGCATTTGTATATGCAAAAACCCGGTGTCTAGAATGTTATGCAATTATAGATGCGGAAAACAGGAAAAAATGGCAATGAGACAATTTTGTGCAATTGACACAGCAAGCAGTACTCGATATCAAATGGCTTCAAGAAAATTTAAGGCAGAAAAATGCCCGATTGGCCTGGAAACCTTCACAAATACTAAAAATTTATGTCGATGCTTCGACTACGGGGTGGTCAGCAACTTTAGGAGAGAAAAAAGCATTCGGAAATTGGAAGTATCATCACAAACACACAGACATTGCTCTCCTCGAATCAACAGCAGCATTATTAGGTCTCGAATCATTTGCACACATAATTGCGCATCGCTGGGTCACTATATACATAGACAATCAAGTTGCAAGAAAAACAATAGAAGCGGGAGAAAGAAGACCATGGCAAAAGGAAATAATGTGTCAAGTATGGAGTTTCTGCGACGAACACGATGTGCAAATTCACGAATTTTGCTGGGTACCTTCCCAATTAAATCCTGCAGACGAGTTAACACGTTTTTTCAACGAATCCGATTGGGTGTTGGCACAAAGTGTATACAAAGAATTAAACAAGAAATGGGGACATTTCACAATAGATCGAATGGCAAGCCTTCGAACAAGAAAGGTGTTAAGGTTCAACAGTCGTTATTACTGCCCAGAAGCAGAAGCAACAGATTGTTTCACCATGAATTGGAAACACGAAATCAACTATATTTGCCTGCCTTTAAGCTTAATTCAAAGGATATTTGAACATGGAACTCAGTGCCAAGCACAAGCAATAATAATCTTATCGGTATGGCCCTCCACTATATGGTGGCCAATCTTCTTACAAAAGAAAATCGAAATAGTAAATCTTCCACCAGCCAGACAATGTATTTTGCCAAATCCAGGAAGCAACTTAATACCAGAACCATGGAAAAACTTACAATGGAAATTTCAAGCAATAAAAGTTTGTTTTTGAGGGCATTATTAGAAAAAGCACATGATACAATTAAACCAAAATTGGCATATGGGAAACGGCTTACAATAATGTGGCAAGAATTCGTAACTTTCTGTAATTATCATAAATTAAATTCGTGCCCTGCCTCTTCTGAGTTGGTTATGATATTTCTTACCTGGTTGGACCTATTAGCAAAGTCCCAAAAGCTACGTTGGTATTTAATAGCAATTAGCTATCACCATCGTAGATTAGAAATGTTGGATCCAACTCAAAACTTTAATGTACAGTGTCTTGTCAAAAATTTGTTAAAATGTGCAGCTATAGATAAGGAAGCAGTATGCCTACAGGACCTATTTCCAATTGAAGCCTTACATAATTACATTAGTAACCCACCTGTGAAAGCTGTGAAACAAATTTGAAAAAGAAATTGTGCATTGGTTGCACTTGGACGAGAAGACCTGCTGAACTTTGCAATCTTCGAATTCCTGACATTAGAATGGAAGAAGGACTCTTGTGGATCAGAATAAATAAATCAAAAACGGATCAATATGCTAAAGGAAAATTCATACCAGTAGATCCTACTAATTCACGATATTGTTCTGTAAAACTGATCTATCAATATTTGAAAACAAAGGGAAAAACTAATGATCGAGATTGGTTATTTTTAAATGCTTCAGGAAAATGCTTATCAACAGGAACAATAAATGCAATAATAAAAAGAATGACACAACATGCAAAGTTAAGTGGGAAATATTCAGGGCATAGTTTACGCATTGGAGGTGCAACGGGTGCAATGAAGGCTGGGTTAACACTACCACAAATCATGAGCATAGGGGGATGGCTCTCAAATTCAGTAGAACTTTATCTTCATTCCTTCTCTACAGCATTACAAAATACATCTTTAAAAATGGGATTTTAAAAAAAAAAAAAAAAAAAAAAAGAGAGAAGAAAAAGAAAAGACAAGTATATTTTATTGTTTCTTTACGATTCTCTTTTTTCTCCCATTGTGTTATTTCGTTTGATTAATAAATTAAATCCGAGTGAGAATAATAACCTATGCATGACGATAGTCATGCTCAGGTTATTATCGTGAGGATCTTCACATGTAAATTCAAGGGCATAAATCTGATTACTAATTAAGGTTAGAAAGAAGATAGAGAAAGGATTA